>CM029022.1:164859084-165059781 GCA_016801055.1 Panax notoginseng
TTAGAGTCACAATTATGATTATGAGTTATTCATATGATTGTGGAAAGGAACTATTGAGTGATGTTACATGGATGAAACATTGTTGGTGATTTTTAACATGAAGAGATAATGGACTTTATGGTCTATTTGACTCTTCTAATGGATTGCATGTTCCGCTGCAACTATGGTTGAAATTTTTATCATCTACCATATGTTCTAAATCTCTGATTTATTATTGTTGAAGACTATTGATAATTTATTTATCTTTAGTCATGACATTCTTTACTGAGCTAGTTGTGCTCACCCTTTTGCTTCACAATTCCTTTCAGGTAATAAGAGTGTAGCTGGGTCGACGAGGGTAACAAGGGAATAGAACGGTGGTCATCATTTTAGTAGTTATTTTTGGTGAAGAAAATAGGGTGAGGCGAACCCAACGTTGAAGGGTGGTTTGTCACTATCCATACAAGATGTCTAATGACATACAGCCTCGTGTCATCATAGGACATGGTTGTGCTCATCCATTTGCTGAGTATATCTATGGGCACTACCTATATAATCTTGGTGTTTGTTTGAAGTATAATTCTCAATTAGAGACAGTGGAGATAATGATAAGTCAAGAGAAGACTCACCATTGGAAGAATATGATAGTAATCTTCTCGTTTTTTCTTTGGGGTCTATTGGGTCAACCAAGGATAATTCTGTGGCCATATGATATCTATCATAACCTAGACGTGTGGCCTCCCATGTACGAAGGTTTCCTTGAGCACTTCCTAAGATTATAATTTCTAAAACAGTTTTTGACTATACCTTTATGTAAGGTGTTATTGTGAGGTGATGTCCACGGTTGGAACATTAGTCACATTTGTATATATTGTATCCAAACTACAGCATATGTGTTGTTGTATTTTGCACGACAATTGTTGTAATAAAGTTGTAGTTGTTTTCTGTACCATGTATTTGACGACTCAGAATGGGTTGGGTGGAATGGACCTATTTTGGAGTTGTCACATCCTTCTTATCCAAGATTTGAACAGGAACTTCATCATACGTCAAATCTTCTGCTATTTCGTCCGGTTCTAACTCAATAATGTGGTTCGGGTCTTCCACATATTTACGTAACATGGATATGTGAAAAATGTTATGAACACGAGACATACTTAGCGATAAAGCGAGTCTATAAGCCACAGTTCCTACTCGATCGAGGATTAAAAATGGACCGATAAATCGAGAATTGAGCTTTTCTCTCTTTCCAAATCTCGTAACTCCTTTCCATGGAGCAACACGTAAGAACACATGATCTCCTATATCAAATTTCACGTCCTTTCGATGAAGATCAGCATAACTCTTTTGTCGATCTTGTGAGGTTTTTATACGTTGTCGGATCGTTTGAATCTTTTCTGTAGTTATACGTACCAACTCCGGTCCCAACAACGTTGCTTCACCCACCTCATCCCAGCATACTGGAGAACGACATTTTCTTCCATACAATGCTTCGAATGGAGCCATGCCAATACTTGCTTAATAACTGTTGTTGTAGGAAAACTCCACCAATGGTAAGAACTTGTCCCAACTTCCCTTGAAGTCAAGGACACAGAGTCTTAATAAATCTTCTAGAGTTTGAATAGTCCTCTCTGATTGTCCGTCCGTCTGAGGATGATATGCCGAACTATATCGTAAATCCGTGCCCATAGCTTTTGTAAACTAACCCAAAATCGTGAAGTGAATCTTGGGTCTCGATTAGAAACTATGGATACTGGCATACCATACAGTCTTACAATCTCGTTTATGTACATACAAGCAAGACGTTCAAGTGTATAAGTTTCTCGTATCGGTAAGAAATGAGCAGACTTGGTCAATCTATCAACAATGACCCAAATCGCATCTATACCTGAGAAACCTTAGGAAGACCGGTAACTAATTACATGGTAATGTGCTCCCACTTCCATTCTGGAATTTCAAGTGGTTGCAATGGACCTTTTGGTACTTGATGCTCTGCTTTGACTCGTTGACAAGTTAGACACCTTGAGATAAACAGCGCTATCTCTCTCTTCATATTGCTCCACCAAAATGTATGATGAAGATCATGATACATTTTGGTACTTCCAGGATGGATTACAAACGGTGTGTTGTGCGCCTCCATCATGATTTCATACTTTAAATCAGGGTTGTTAGGAACACAAAGTCTGGAGTTGACTCGAAGTATTCCTTTCTCATCGATTCTTGCTTCCGGCATAGCACCTTCTTGCACTTTCTTCCTCATACGCATCAGCTCCAGGTCTGTAGCTTGAGCAGCTTTAACTTTATCGATTAAAGTTGGTTCTACTCGTATATTCGTCATCATCACATGGGTCCCTAGAGTCTTTAACTCTATCTTTATCCTTTGCAAGTCCCACAAAATGGGCCTTTGTGTTGACAATATCGTACTCGTACTTGCATATGATCTTCTACTCAATGCGTCAGCTACCACGTTCGCTTTTCCAGGATGGTATTGAATGGTATGATCATAATCTTTCAACAGTTCAAGCCAACGTCGTTGTCGCATGTTGAGTTCCTTTTGAGTGAAGAAATATTTGAGGCTTTTATGATCCGTAAAGATCTCCACCTTCTTCCCATACAAGTAATGCCTCCAAATTTTAAGTGCAAAGACAACAGCTGCCAACTCTAGATCATGAGTAGGATAATTCCTCTCATAGTCCTTGAGTTGTCTTGATGCATAGGCTATGACTTTTTCATATTGCATGAGAACACATCCCAACCCTTTGCTCGAAGCATCACTGTAGATGACAAATCCCTCCGAGCCAGATGGTATTGTTAGAATAGGTGCTGAAATGAGTCTCCTCTTGAGTTCTTGAAAACTCTTTTCACATTCTTCGCTCCAACCGAACTTTGTATCTTTCCGAGTCAGCTGAGTTAATGGAGTAGCGATTCGAGAAAATCCTTCCACGAATCTCCGATAATAACCAGCTAAACCAAGAAATCTACGTACTTCGGTCACTGATTTAGGTTGCTCCCAGCTTTGAATAGCTTCAATCTTTGCCGGGTCAACCGATATTTCACGACTTGATACTTCGTGCCCAAGGAATGCTACCTCCTCCAGCCAGAACTCACATTTCTTCAACTTGGCATAAAGCTTGTATTCACGAAGCTTTTGGAGTACCAGCCTCAAATGTTGCTCATGATCTTCACGGCTTTTGGAAAAAATAAGGATATCATCAATAAAGACAACCACAAAGTGATCCAAATATTCCTTGAATACCCTGTTCATCATATCCATGAAGGCAGCAGGAGCATTAGTCAATCCAAAGGACATGACTAGGAATTCATAATGCCCGTACCGAGTTCTGAAAGCCGTCTTTGGAATATCTTCAGTTCTAACCTTCAGCTGATGATATCCAGAACGAAGATCGATCTTTGAAAAGAATTGTGCTCCTTGCAACTGGTCAAACAGGTCATCAATACGTGGCAATGTGTACCTGTTTTTGATGGTGACATGATTCAACTCCCGATAATCAATACAAAGTCGCATACTTCCATCTTTCTTCTTCACGAATAGAACATGAGCACCCCAAGGAGAAGTACTAGGACGAATAAAGCCAATGTCTAACAATTCCTGCAGTTGGATCTTTAACTCCTGAAGTTCAATAGGAGCCATTCGATATGGGGCTTTGGAAATGGGTTTTGTACTGGGTTCAAGGTCGATACAAAATTCAATTTCACGCTCTGGGGGTAGGCCAGGAAGTTCTTCAGGGAATACATCAGGAAATTTATTAACAATAGAAATATCATTCAAAACTGACGTATTTTTGTTTAGATCCGTGACATGAGCTAAGAAAGCTTGACATCCGTTTTTCAATAAACGAATAACTTTATGGCTTGAGATGACAGCGATTGATTTTAATGATTTGGTTGCTTGAATTCGCATAATAGGTTGATTAGGAATATGAAAGCTAACAACCTTACGAAAACAATAAATTTTTGCATGATGAGTAGTTAACCAATCAATCCCTAGAATCACGTCAAATGCAAGTATTTTTAATGAAATAAGATCGACAGGTAATGTGTGGGTACCAACTTGAACCAAACAAAACTTATAAACCGTGGATGTAATGAAGGTTTCTCCCAATAGAGTTTCAACAGACAAGTCAAAGTCTAATTTCTCCGGAGTCAAATTTAATCGATGAGCGCAAGTAGGAGAAATAAAAGAATGGGTAGAGCCGGTATCAAATAAAGTATAGACTTCGTTAGAGTTTATGATAAGCTTACCCGTGATGACCTCATTCGGGTTCCTTACTTTCTGGGAGGTCACAACAAACGCTCTCCCTTGCACTACCGGTTTTGACTTTTCTGGGATGGCCTTTGGTGTCTCCATCTTGGATGAACTTGTTTTTGGTAAACGACAAAATTGAGCTAAATGACCTTCTCTTCCACAATTATAACATGCTTTAGACGGCATCGCGCAGTTTGGACTGATGTGCCCCTCCCCTCCGCATTTGAAACATATGATAGGTGGTCGTTCTCCTTCCTTAACAACGGGTGTTGGTGCTGACTTCTTTCCATCATTGTTGAATCTCCTCTTCTTGAAATGACCATTCTTATTATTTTGGCCCTGATTACCACCGAAGTGGTTAGCATTTCTGGCCTGTTGATTCCCTCCACGCTTGTTGTCACCGCGTCGATGACTGCTCTCACTGGTATTATCATTTTTCTGACTGCTCTCTTTTGGTTGCGTTGACTCATTATCGCGCTCCACTAACTGAGCCCTATTCACAACATCTGAATACAGACACAATTTATGAGAAATAAGATGTTGACGTATCTCAGGTTTGAAACCTCGCAAAAATATTCGCGTCATTCGCTCTTTATTATCCACCAAGTGGGACGCAAACCGGGACAACTCAGCAAATTTAGCCTCATACTGCGACACGGTCATATTATTCTGGTCCAATTTGATGAACTCCACCTCTTTCATGTGACGAACACTTTCGGGAAAGTATTTGTCATTGAACAGCTCTTGGAACTTCTCCCAAGACATCTTCAGTGCGGCAGGTTGAGTACGCTTAATCGATTCTCACCAGTAATCTGCCTCTTCTCGCAATATAAAGGCGGCAAAGGGAACCTTTTGCTCCTCGGAGCATCCCAAGACATCAAATATCTTGGTGATCTGCTTTATCCATGTTTCCGCTATAAGTGATTTTGGCTCTCCCTTAAACTCCGGTGGTCCCAGCTCCTTGAACTGTTTAGCGGTGACCGTCCGAGAGTTTTCAGTATTTCCACCTATATTTTGGACAGGAGCCGCTCTCGCCTGCTATTGCATGAACTACATAAAGCTTCTGAACATTCCATCATTCATCATCTGGTCAGTGTTGTTGTTTGCATGCGGATTGTCACCTTCCTGATGCACATTATCCTGATTATTGATATGTGGTGAATCAACAGTCGCCTGTGCTCCATTGCTATTCTCAACATTCTCAGATGCCATTTTCAGATACTGTCATAAAACAAAAGTTAATTGATATGTCATATATTATCCTTTTATTATGACCGACCAATTAAATACCATGCAAATAAACTTAGGTAGGTCATACTAGCGACGGAATTCCCCGTCTCTCCCCTCATAGTTCTATTCTCACATCTTAGCCAGAGATCATATCCCTAACCTCTGATACCAACTGTGACAAATGTCCCATCAGTGGACAGCACCTCACATTGGTACCTATCAGTTTGCCACCGCAGAACGGCGTCCCCTACGGAGAGTCTGGCTTCGGTGCATCCCCCATCAACAGGAAGTCACCAGCGAGAGGCTCGGGGCTCTTTACTTATAGCTCTGATACCAACTGTGACACCCCCAAAATTAGGTATACATCACCTATCTTGGGTCGTCAGATACATGGTACAGAATACAAATATAACTTACTAATACAACTGTCGTGTACAATACGACAAAACATAACTGTGAGTTTGAATACAATTATTGTCTACTAGAGATTATACAAACTCAAAAGGAATCCTCATTACAATTATTGTCACACTATTTAATAGAATAGTGAGGACTACTAATACTATCATCTGGTCCATCACTCCGTTCCCCGACTCGTCCCAGCTATATTCTCACTTCCTGAAGAGAACAGTGAAAGAAAGGGTGAGCTCAACTAGCCCAGTAAAAAATATTATGATTAAGATAATGCAGAATAAATTATCATTAGCCTTCAACAGTGTTAAACTGATAAAATATAACGAACATCAAGTTTAACTGCAGCGGGACAAGCAATCCATTAAAAGAGTCAAGTAGAGAATAAAATCTACTATCTTCTATGATTTAAAAGGTTTTTCAACACTGTTATCGCTGGGACTCAGCTTAATAAAATAATCCACATCATCGAATCACCCTTGCACTACGGCCAAGGATATTCATGTATTCATTAATGGTCATGATCATGCCAACAACTGTCCATCAATGCACTACGGGCCAATGAGGACTTTTACCACTTCATTTGTAACATTACGGTCATGATTACACCGAATAATCCCTGGTTATAATCATACCAAGTCCATCTATGCATTACTTGCCATAGATGACTTTTAACATTTTATAAATATGAGGATGATGACAATGATATAAGAATTCAATAAAACAAGTTCAAGAATTAATTTATTCAAGAATTAACAATGTCCAAATTGTCAACATGATACTGCTTTGTGGAGTAAAATTCAAGAATGCTTAGAAGAATATTTTCATGAAAAGATACTGGATGAACCGCAATTATCAAGGACATGCCACTAATTTCATGGAGTATAGAAGTTAAAACTTAACCAACTGAGTATAATAAAGAATGGAATAACAAAAGAATTCACTCGGCATGCGATAGACCGCACTGACAGGTTATTCTAACAGAATAATAAATAATGGAACCAGGTCCGGCGTAAACGCATAGACAGGATATTCCGACAGAATAATAAATAATGGAACCAGGTCCGGCGTAAACGCACAGACATGATGTTCCGACAAAATAATAACAAGACGGAACCAGGTCCGGTGTAAAACACACAGACAGGATGTTCGAACAGAATAATAATAAAAACAGAATCAAGTCCGGTGTAAAACACACAGACATGATGTTCCAACAGAATAATAACAAGACGGAACCAGGTCCGGTGTAAAACACACAGACAAGATGTTCCAACAGAATAACAAAAGAATGTCACCAAGTATAGGGTAGACCGCGTATACAGGTTATTCCAACAGAATAATAAGAAATAGAATAACAACAGTTCTCTTCATGAATAAGAAAGAATAACACCCCTTACCGTTTTGAAGAAGAACTGAAATAAGGAAGTAGTTAAGTAGCAGAATATTTTTCTTCTTTCTTTATAGTTTCTCTCTATAGTTTCTCTCTCTAGAGTTCAGTGAATTCGTAAGAAATAATGAATGAATGAGCTGCTATTTATAGAAAAATAGAATGCATAGTAACTAATCCATGAACGGTCCAGATTGATTACTTTAATCTGACGGTCCATATTTAAAGAAAAATCTTTTAAATAAAATATAATATATTCTATTTATAGAATAACTTTAATAAAGTATTCTGTTTTATATAAAAAGATGTTTCTGTTTTATTACGTTAATAATACGAATAAAACAAAACTTCATTATCGCTAAATAATTCATATTATTAACTGACAATAATTGAATCAAACTGAGTGACTTCTCACATAAGCATTAATAATCAATACCGTGTGCTACTATGCAACCATACGTATTACTGTACTTTTACTACCGAGTAGTTCAACAGTATCAATGGTAAAACTTCCGCCGTTATTTTTAATAAAATATTTTTGTCGTTTTCTCAATCCGACAATAATTCTGTTATGGGGTCCACCAATGATTGTGCCGTTGTACGAATATTCCCTGTTAAAACGAATATTCTCCGACCAATCGAATATTATATAACAACTTGCGTACTTTGCAAAATTTATAAATATTACCCACAACTATAACATTATATCAAATTAACTCCATAATATTCAAAAATGATATTTATAGAAAATTCATCTTCATTTATAAAAGTTGGGGTCTTACAGTGATCTTTTTTATATATGCAAGAATTTGCTGTTATTTTTTTTCTTAATTTTAAAAATGGTGGATTGTATTTAGAAACTTGGCTTTTATACCCAATTTGAGATCTGCAATGTTGAATCTTTATATGATCGTTGAGGAATTGCAAATAATGTGAAGTAGGTTTTTTTTTAGTCAAAGTAACTAACTTTATAATGACATGGGAATTAGGAAGGTAAATGACTATTTCAATCTAAAAGGGTAGTTGATCTTGTAAGTTGTATGGATTGGTAGGTAGGCAATGTTGATAAAATTTATACAGATGTGGGATTTTGATTTCATGGTTAGACTCTGAGTCATTGATATTGGGTGGAAATGGTTTCAGAAAATGATTTCATAGTTAACTTGATCGTATTATAAGCTAGTTCATAAAATTCTTACCTACATCCTCAGTTGATACTGATGCTTGCAGGAATGGGATCCTCAGTTGATGTTTTCAGAATGGTATGACTTGTTTCAATCAATTTGAGCATTATCCCAATTGTAAGAATGAGAAAGAATCAATGAAAAGAAGAAGAGATGATGATGATGATGGGGCAGCTGCTTCAAAACCCATTTAAATTTTCAGTTCCAACAAAATTCATCATATCACTACTTCAAAGGCACCATGGCAAGTTTGGCAGTGGTGCACCATAAAGTAAATCCTTCTTTCTCTCCTCACTTCATCACTCTCTGACTTCAATGGCATCAGATTGAGCTCCTCAATTCAGGTACGATTTTTTTCTCCCTCCATATTTTTGTATCTATAAACCATAAAGGTGAAGTCTTTGATTGGAAATTGAGGGTTTTATAATCTGATTTATTGCAAATAGAAGTACCAAACCCATATGCTAGTATTTGGAAACACACAGGCTTAACTGTATGTTTGGCAATTGGCACTCAATACTAAGCTCCGGAATTGTAATTGAAAGCACATTTGCAATTCCATGAAATTGGAATTGTCTTGCCAAACATGACTTGAGTATTCTAGTCATTAGTGTGTTCACTAGATTGAAAATTAATTCCATGAAGTTGGAATTGGAATTGGAATTGAGTTGCCAAACATGACTTGAGGATTCAAGTCATTAGTGTGTCCACCAGATTGAAGTTTCAAATCCATTTTACAATTGTTTAATAAGATTTATGATACTTTCTCCGTATGGAAAAATGAGAGTTCTATTTATTTTTCGAATATTATGTAGCCATGCTATAAGATTATGATAGAGACAGAATTCAGATTGCCATTCACTCAGTCAGCTTTCTATGTGCTGATGATGCATTTAAATATGTACTTGGCATATTTAAAAGTACATTTCTTGGACAATTTTTTTTTTTGCTTTGCCTTTTTCTTTGGGCATGAAAATTGTACTTGCAAAATGTCAAGTCAATGCTACAGCAAGCCCTTTATGCTCTCAATATGTTGAGAACTTGAGATCACATATTTCGTACACAAACAACACTCTTTGTTCTCCTGGATATGAATAATGTATTTCTTTAATGTATGGTTGCAGTATAAAAGGAAAGTATGGCAGCCGAAAGGAGCATTGCATGTTACAGCATCAAGTGCCAAGAAAATTCTTATAATGGGAGGCACCCAATTCAATGGTGTCTTTCTGTCCAGGCTTCTAGTCAAAGAAGGCCATCAGGTTTTACACATACTGTTGGAACCTCTCCTATAAATTGCTTTTGGTAGTTTTTACATCATTTAAAGTTTATAGTTATTAATTTCTACCTTGTGGCATGATGATTAGTAATCGACAACCATCGTACGAGTCTTTCGATCTTTCAAGATTGCTTTAAAACTTTTATCAATTGTCTAATAAGGAGTTCGTATACTTCTCTTGCAGTTTTGCTAATCTCCAAAAGGCTCAAGTTGAACTCGATGGAAAGGCATGTGCAGCTGTTGGACAGAATGGCTTCATGGCGCTTTATGATACCTTGTTCAGCCAGGTAAATATATACTATATATATTCATTGCTCTGCAGTTTTGAACAACATTAAAATTGTTATGCATTGTCATTTTGCTGGATTTTTAATTTCCAAATATTTTTTCTGCAACATATGCTCCATATGAGGTATGTAACTTAACTGTATTCACCTCTGCCCGTTAATGGCTTTACTGCATATATGGTTTTCTGTTTCATTTTTTTGTTGTTTCTTTTTGTTTCGTGCATTTTTCTAGCAAGACATAACAATATTTCTTCTGATAGAAACCACTGAATCTATGCTTTTCATATTTTAAGCTCCTTAAGTATCTTACTATCTCTTTTTCTTTGCCTATCCTGATTTAATTATCAAAAAAGAGTCGGTTAAAACATTTTTATTTTTATTTTTTCAAATCTACCACATTGTTGGTTTTCTTATCATATGAATTTGGAAACTTGATCAATATACCAGTTAAAATGAATGCCATGCCCATGACACATGTTGCAAACACTTACAAAAATTATATAGAAATAGAATTATTGTATTTTTCATCTCCAATAAATCTGTTAATACTGATTATGATACCATTTGCAGGATTCTTCTAGCATCTTTTGGGATAATGACAGTTTGGCAGCACTACTGGCTATGGAGCTAAAAGCTGATCTTCTCGTGTTGTTTGAGTGATGTAGATGGCCTTTATAGTGGCCCTCCTTGTGATCCACGTTCAAAGCTGCTCCATACATATGTAAAAGAAAAACATCAAGGAGTAATTGCATTTAGTGATAAATCGAGGATGGGCCCAGGGGGAATGGATGTTAAAGTAAAAGCTACTGTGAACGCAGCTTATACTCTCCCAGGGACCCATCAGAGGTTGGTAGAAGTGTCATTCTTTAATTAAATAATAAAAAACAATAGCCTTCATTTGAGTTTTGTATTAATTTTTTTGGGTATTATTTTTCTGTTATGATATATGTGTAGGTAATGGAATTCCTCAAGTCTCTGGTAAAATGGAAGAAAGCAAGTGGTCTAGAATCGTGAATGATATAATACTATAAAGTTAAATGGTGACTTGTGATATCCTATTCTGTGAGCAGTGAGCATTTGTAATTATGTTTAGAAACAAATGTAGATTTTGCCATTGTTTGAACACATTAGCGATAAAATGCTATCATGCGGTTGGTGGTGAGAAAAATAGAAAATCAAGAATATTTGTAATACATTACATATGTATTTTTATATATAAATGAAATTGAAGGTTTTTTTAAGTTTTTATTTTATGTCTCATTTTGGTGTGATCCGTCTGAGACTCGAGCTCGAATAGAAAGGCTCGCGAATTACTCGTTGTGAAAACGAGTCGAGTAATTCCGAGCCGAGTAGTATCGAGTAATTTATCGAGTCGAACTTGAGCAGTTTTGGAAATTATTTGAATTCGAGTCGAACCTGAACACAAATTTTTTAGTCCGAGTCGAGCTTGAGCATTAGGGTGTTTGGATCGACTCGGGATCATTTTCACCCCTAGTCTCACAATCATGATTTGGTGACTCCTAGCAAGAAAATTTTCATTCAAACATAGAAAAATATAACTCCTGTTGCCCGAAGTTTAATCGGAACTTTCACAAGGGCTGGAGTTGGGTCAAGTAAAATGATGAATGTATTTAGTGAAATAGGAGGAGGGGTGAAAAATGTCGGTTTCAGTGATAAGGATATTCAGAATGTTGTATGAGATATATGACGTGACACAATAGATTCAAACGATGCCCAAGCAGCATTGCAGTACTTGAAAAAACTCTCGACAGAAAATCCTCTATTTTTTTACGATATCAAACAAGATGAAGATAATCGCATCGAATGTATCTTGTGGATAGATTATCGATCAATGATAGCTTACAAAAAATTTGGGGATGCAGTGACATTTGATACAACTTATCGAACGAATAAGTATTCTATGCCGTTTATTCCGTTCACGGGGGTAAATCATCATTATCATTCCATCTTGTTTGGTTTTGCACTGATTCAGGACGAAACATAGGATACTTTTGTATGAGTTTTTGAAAGTTGGCTTCAAGCGATAACAACAAGGCACTGGTTACCATTATCACTGATCAGGACAAAGCTATGAGCAATGCGATTGCTAAGGTTCTTCCAGAAACACACCATGCTCTTTGCACATGGCATATTAGCAACAAATTTCCAGAGAAATTACATACATTGTATAAACAGTACCCAACATTTAAACATGATTTTAACTGTTGTGTGTTTAAATCTTTGACGGTTGTGAATTTTGAGGAGCAATGAAAAAAGGTGATGATAGATTATGAATTGCATGACCATGATTGGCTTCAATCACTTTATGAGGTTAAGCACAAATGGATCAAGGCGTACACAAAGAATTTTTTTGCAGCAAGAATGACGACTACATCCAGGAATGAGGGAATGAACAGTTTGTTCGATGAATATGTGAATGCGACAACGAGTATCAAGGAATTTATCGTAAATACAGAAAAAGCACTTGAGAAGCAGGTTATGAGAGAGAGAAGCTGACTACGTAACTTGTCATCGGACCCAAAATATGACTCTTGAATCACCATTGGAAACACATGGAGCAAATATTTATACAAAGAAGATGTTCAGATGCTTTCAGATTGAGATAATAAAATCTCATAAGTACGTAATGCAGAAGCTTCAACATCTAACAACATCGGATACAAAGTCGTATGCATTGTGCAAGGCAAGCGACAACGAAGAATCAAATAGGTACGTTACTGTTGTGAGTAATGTTCAAACTGGAGATATAAATTGTAATTGTATAAAATTTGAACATTCTGGTATGCTTTGTAAACACATTATAAGGCATATGATTGCCAAAAGTACAAAAAAGATACCTGATAAATACGTTTTAAGGCGGTGGTGTAGAGATGGTAATAAAGTGAACGCTGAATTACCAAATATTTTGACTAAAATGTCCAACTACGAGGAATCTCAGACGATGCGTTACAATTATTTGGTGACGTTGCTCTTGCAATTAGCTTCTATAAGATCATGCTCAATTACTGATTTTAAGCATGTTGTACAATTGTGCATTGACAATCAACCCATCGTTGAGAAATTTGACCCTGATGAAATTAGTGTAAAAGAGGTTCCTGATATTCGAGAAGATGATGATCAACCCGTTGTAGATGAGCCGTTATTGGATCATATTTGTTCGCAAATAAAGGGGCAAAAAAAAGCGACAAGAATAAAGAGTGGGATCGAAGAGGCTGCACGTCGTAAACGATTGAAAAAGTGTGCAATATGTAATATGATGACCAATCATGATAAGCGGAACCACTACAAAATTACGGGTCAAGAAAAGTCGGGTGTTTGAAGTTATCTTAATATGTGATTTTATGATTATGTAATGGCAAAACTATTTACTTTTGTTTATATATTTTGATTTATCAGCATGATTTATTATTTTTCAAAAGTTACATTAAATAAATTACTCACAATTAGTGAATGATTTAGAGCTTGTATTTCCAAATATCAATCGCATGGAGAAAATAATACTACAAAAAGATTTTTTTTTTTTTAAATCGAATATATTAATATGTAATATTACAAAAAGAATTTGTGTACTTTTCTGGTCTTGATGAATGGTGTGTGAAAAAAGCTTTATTCCGACATCCAAATTGTCAGCCTCGAGAAGACCAGTTGTGAGAAAGCTTTGCACAGAATGATCCACAAGATAAGGCTGGTCGGAGCACTGAAAACAAACACTTAATAAGCACAAGTTAAAAAGGTAAATATATCTTCAAAACATAGCAACCAAGTCAAGTAAATGACAGAGCATATAATAAAAGATCATTAGCTGACTCGATCACAATACTGCTTAATTTGCACATTGGGAAGTCGGACAGGAACCCAATATTCAGCAAATATAGGCGTGCCAACAACCTCCATGATTATCAGTTAGGAAGAACTTTTGTAGTAGGTAATGTGTTGAAGTATCATTTAAAGACACAATGTTAAAACCTGCCTAACTCAATGGTCATTCACACAGATTTCTTCATCACATCATTAATGCATCTATGTTAAATAAATATCACCACAAATAATGTTAACAAGTCTGAAGCAGATTATGCAATATACTCATGTCTCTTAAACAGAAAGCCAATCCCTGTCGAGCTTCTAACTTTTGAAAGTCATTCATTTATGACAAAGGAAGCTCAAATCTTAGCTTAGTCAACTAACTAAGAGAAGATGTCTCTCTGACCTGCTGCTAATGCATGTATCTCTTTGATTGTACATCATTAATTCGCAACAGTCATTACATCATTAATTTATGACTTCAATTATTACCCAGAAACAAAAAGCAGTTACCATGTGGTTTCTGACTGTACATCTAAAGACTAAACACTTGCGTTTCAAGGTACCCAACTCTACTTGATTCCTCTCATTTTCAATCAAGCGAATTTTAGAGCTATATTGCAGAAAAACAGAAGAATGATGCATGTAAATCTTAGTTTTCACAAGGGAACTGATAAATGCATTCAATATTTCACCAAATGCAGTCAACTGTAGAACACAACTTTTTCTTTAACCTTGCAGTGGAAGATAAGTTTTATCCTAACGACACAACGTCAATAAACTGTAACTATAATCACTTACTAAAAACAAAAACAATAATGCTACAAACACGGTGTGCTTGAAAAAGGAGTAGAAGATAACCTGCAAATCAGAAATTTGCATGAAGTACCCAATTTGACAAATGCAAGACAAATGCCACCAAGTACCCAATTTGACAGAAAGCCAGACCAGAATAACCCAAAGCTGGAAGCCTGGGAAAACAGTGGCAAATAAGAGAAAATGAATCTCATGCTCATTTTGAAACTGGTAACCGAGTTACTAAATCAATGTATTATAAAAGGTAGTCAAATATACATTCACTAATTTTCATTTGAATCCAAATCTAAAATTTGTTCGTTATAAATATATTTTTCAAGAATGTCCCTAGCTTTGCACATCCTAAGCTCATGTACTATTCTAAATCTAAAATTATAATTGGCCACTTTGCTGTAGGATTTTCCTGACGAAGCAACAAAGGAATTAACTCCACCTATAAACCAGAAACCCATTACTTATAAGTCCAAAGTAGAAGGAATTACATGTCTGTGTAATGACATGAAAAATAAGAAATATATTAATGAACTCACCACAACCGCAAAGAAGTTTTGGTATAATTGTGACAATGGCATTAATGGTTTGTCATCATAAAGCGAGTCAAGTAGCATTACTTTCCACTTGTTGACACTTCAAATAAATAAGCAAAAATGACTGTTGGTTTCGTTGAAGACTGAAACAAATATATAATCACACTCATGTACTGGGGCACCAACTGTAAGATTGATGTAACTTCTTAGAAATTTTCGTATGGTTAGCATGTCTACTCCGGCACTTGGTAAGTTTTGGGTACCTAACAAAGCAAAGTACGTTGGCATGAAATAAAATCGAGCCCATCTTTGGATACCTTCTTTACACATTTTAGCTTCTCTGTCCCGCAACAACAACAAATAAGCATCCAATACATGTTCCCATAACCAACCATTGGGTCTCAAACAGTTAACATCTTTAAATTCAAACTTGTATAGACCTTCTGGATGGCTATGAGGAAAATCTGATGGGTCGTGAGTTGGACTAAACCAATGATGATTTAGCCAATTGATTTTTTCCATCTTTAAGTACTTGAAAAAGTGAGTGTGCTTTGTTCCCTCTATCCTTCTAGCTGACACTTTCTTATTATGTCGAGTAGAAGGGCTAACGCTAGGCTGAGTCTCTTGAACTGTAGGTTAGGATCCTGTCACGTCAATCTCCATCTGCCCAACTTGAGGTTGCGTTGGATTTGGATTAATTGGAACCCCTCTATAGTCATTCATGAACGGCTGGTATAATGTATTGAACCATGTGTCATACATGGTTCTTAACTCAGATGGATGTCCAATTGATAACAACTTTTCAAATATAGATTTTGCAATCTCAATCTACAATTGAATAAAAAAATTATATTAATAAAACAAGATAATCAGTTAAAAACACAAAAACATTAATAAATATTATAAATTGAATAACTTACAGTGTTCACAGCCACATATTGATCAATGAATACCCGTGGCTCATAATTGTCCCCTTGACACCAAAAGGGTCGAGGATGGTGTATCTGTCTCTGAGTAATTTCTCTGTACCATATCATATAATCCTCGGTAGATATATGCTGCAAAGCCTCTAACACTTGTCCTTCTGAACTCTCCATGTATGCATCCCACAATCGAATATAGTTGGCCCTATGGTTTTCAAAATTTATTCTCAAATAATTTATGTACCTTCCGCAATTCCACCATATTTTCAGCATTGGATGGATACGACTGCAAATATCCAAATTGTCTCATAAATCTATCAGGCATTTGGAACTCAACAATGTCGTAATGTATCAATGGTATACGAGCGGCTCCACCTAACCTTGCCTCAAAATAATCCCAAGACAAATGTCTATTAAATAACTAATATGGACGCACACAGCCCATCTGTTTCCAACATATTATCAAACTGTCCTCGGTAAAACAGAAGATGGTGATGTGGATTTTTAAGGCGCTGATATTGTTTTGAATTAGGATCAAAAGAGGAGTATGCCCAGGATAATGCCCTAGGTATAAACTTCTGGGACATAGGCTTAGGGGTAGGACGACCAATGTTGAACCGTTCATGAGCCCACATCATAAGAAGGGTTGCACAACCTGCGAATTTTTTCGTTGTTTTGCGAGTAGCCTCATGAAAACCCCTATACAAATGCCCTAAAACTGCCGCCCCTTAAGCATATGTAACTACGTCTTCTAATCTTTCCAATAACAACAAATATCTAGGATGCACAACATTTTTACTCTTGGTTGGAAACAAAATAGCGCCACACAAGTACAACAGATATGCCTTAGTGTGTTTTACGACATCATCTGGAGTAGCATCACCAGGTACTTGACCATATCTCTGTCTTAACCAGGGCAAACTTATGCCCTCCCTTTTATAGCATTGTTCCCACTCATCTACTACAACTTGTTTCCCAAAAACCCTTATAAAATAGCTTTTGGGATTTTCTAATTCTCCGCAAGTCAAAGGTTTTCCTAATACGGGTAACCCAAATAAAAATTCCACATCCTCTAAAGAAATGCTAATCTCTCCATAATTTAAGTGAAACGTATTTGTTTCACTTCTCCAACGTTCAACTAGAGCAGATACAAGAGATGCATCAATCTTTGACACTATAGCTTGATGACAAAATATACCAAAACCTAATTGCTCCAGCAGATATTCTTGTTGTTCAGTTAAGTTTCATTCAGTTAATTTTGCAGACATTTGACAAATTTCTAACACACCCCTATCCTACACGTCCAACAACATAAAAACATAAATAGTCACAACATGAATGTTTCTAACAAATGTTTAACAAAATGAAAGTTGTTATACATTAATAAACTTACAATATTTTGCTGTAAGTCTGATGATACGTGATTTTCGTGGTCCCATAACACAATAGGATTAGCAGGTCCGGGATTAATATCCATATGTTTCCTAAACATTCATCAAAATGTCAAGTATTAAATAATCTATAAAAATTCCCACCAAAAATGGATATAAGCAAAATGAAAAATATAACCAAGCACGTGTTCTAAATACTAATTTTTATAATATTATTTATCCTTCACCAGGTGCTAGGGAGTTTTTCATTATTTCAAGTTAGGAAGACAATGGCATTAAAGTGGCTGAATCAATTTCACAGTCTAGGGTTTGAGCCTCCAAGCAGTGAGAATCAGCATAAGGAGTACATAAGGAGTACATGTACAAAAAAAAACTCTTGGTGCAGCTCCCATAAATAGACACAATTCAAAACTAGGAACTTCAGAAATGTATCATCCTACTAATACATGATCAGCCAAAAAAAAACAAAACAAACTAGTGATTTCTAACTTAATTTTCATCCAACCGAACTCCAACACCATTAAACTTTCAAAGTAAGCCTTCAGTTTATAAATGAAAAGTAAAAATGGAATCACAACAATGAAGTGATGCCCCTAGTAACAAAGATCAAAACAACACAAAATGAAGAAACAAAATGAAGAAATTGCGTTAGGGCAATCTGTTGATCAAAGTCTGTAACATCAAAGAACTAGGTTATATGCAAGCACGTACAAAGATGGACATTTTAATATATATTCATTTGTTCAAGACAAATACAAAAGCAAAAATACCCGGTCAATCGCTTAAGGGTTTTGACGATTTGACAAATGAATCGCACAAAAAAGGAGAGAGGCTTGTAATCGGTCAAAAATTGCAGTAGGGTCAGATTATCACAGCAGGAGAGAGGGTTTACTCGAAATCGCAGCAGATGATGGAATCACACAGAGAAGGGTTTGGTTTAGAGGATTTGCTTGAAATCGAAATCGCAGCAGGGTTTAGGAATCGAAATCGCAGCAGAAATCGGTTTAGGAACTGAAATCGCATTACATATTGCATCAGTCGCAGGGCTTTGCAGCAGAAATCGTAGCAGTCGCAGAGGTTCGCAACAGTCGCAGGGAGGGTTTAGGCTCTTCAACAGTCGCTCGCAGGCAGGGAGGGTTTATGCGAAGTCGCAGGGGGCACTTGGATCTGATATTAGGTAGAGATCCGCTACTTCAACTGGCGGATTTGAGGAGGGCAAATTAGACTTAAAATTTTGTTTCCATAGTCTGCTACTTCGTCTGGCGGACGTCACTATCCCATTTTTAATCCCAGTGCTTGATTTATATAATGTGTGATAGAGATATTATTTGCCCAATTTTGATCAATAACAAATACTTGCTACGAATTATTTCCCTATATATATATATGTTATAAAATTATAACATAGTATGTGGATGTTTAGATTCATTTCTACCCCTCTTTATTGTAATGACCTTTAAGCTTTGACTCCTATGAATTATGAGTTTTGAAACTTCCAAGTATTTTTGTACATGTGCTTATAAATAGAAGCATTGTAATGAGAATGGTAGATACATACAAATATACTACAACTTATATGAAATAAGAATGCTCTCTTTTTTTTTTTAATCATCATTGTTCTTAATTTTAGTATACTCTTATAAAACGTTATCAATACGAATTGTTTCTCACTTTCATCTTGAAGATAATCATATTTGATTTGAAGCATAAGAAGGTATAACTCTTTATATATATATATATATATATATATATATATATATATATATATATATATATATATATATATATATATATATATAAATACGTTATCAGTAAAACCATATGAGTTTGGTTAAAAAAAAAAACCGTTTGTTATTTGCATAGAGTATAACAATGTTATAGTCAACATTCAACTTAATGTTTATTCAATATTTATTTCTAATAATTTTTGATATTTTTTTATGAAGTTACAATGGCAAATCTTTCCAAACTTGAGTTCGTGATACTTAATATTACGGGTAAAAATTATTTGTCATGGCTCCTTGATGCTGGGTCTTGGAGACACTATTAAAGACGGTACTGAAACATCTAGCCAAAATAAGGCAAAGACCATAATTTTCTTATGTCATCATCTCCATGAGGAGTTGAAGTTAGAGTATCTCACAATAAAAAATTCTCTAATTCTTTGAAAAATTTAGAATGAAAGATATGACCATCAAAAGACAGTTATTCTCCCAAAAGCTCGTTATGATTGGATACATTTACGATTGCAGGATTTAAATCAGTAAGTCAATATAATTTTGCAATACTTAAAATAAGTTCTAAATTGAAATTCTATGGAGATAATATCACTGATGAAGATATGTTAGAAAAAGCATTCTGTGCTTTTCATGCATCGAATGTGCTCCTGCAGCAGCAATATAGAGAACGAAGTTTGAAGAAATACTCTGATCCAATTTCATGTCTCCTTGTGGCTGAACAAAATAATGAATTTTTAATGAAACATCATAAATCACGACCAACTGGTTCAGCTTCATTCCCTGAAGTGAATGTTACGAGATATAATAATAATTATAGTCGTGGTCGTAATAGAGGTCGAGGTCATGGTCGTGGGAGAGGACGGTTTAGTTACCGCAACTATGATGGTTGTAATTTGTCAAATTATAACAAACCTTCAAAGAAGAGAAACAAGAAAAGGGAAGAATATAAATAACAGAAATACCAAAAAGGAAGAAAATATATGTTATCAGTGTGGAATGAAAAGGACATTGGTCTTGTACTGGTCGTACGACCAAACATCTTGTTGATTTATATCAGTCCTCATTGAAAGGAAATGAGAAGAACATAGAAATAAACTTTTCTCATCCACATCAAAATAATGAAGATATTTATTTTAATCCTTTGGATATGACGCAGCTTGACATTGCAGAATTTTTGAGCAAAATAATGAGCAAGTTGATATTTTTTGTAATGAAAATAATTAGTTTAGAATTATGTTAATCATTTTCAGTGTGTTTCTTTTATGCTAATATATTCCAATATATTTTGTTTCATGTTGGCTTATTTAATGTAAAGGATTGTGCTATTAAATATATATGTGACGCCCCCAAAATAGGTATACATCACCTATTTTGAGTCGCTAAAAATATGGTATAAATTTTAAATACAACTTAATTATACAACTGTCGTGTAAAATACGACAAAACATAAGTTGTGAGTTTAAATACAACACTTTCTTTTAAACAGGATTCAAACTCAAAATAAGTCCTCAGTACATTTATTCTCACACTATTTCATAGAATAGTGAGGACTACTAATACTATCATCTGAACCGTCACTCCGTTCCCTGACTAGTCTCCGCTACGTTCTCATTTCCTGAAGAGAACAATGAAAACAAAAGGGTGAGCTCAACTAACCCAGTAAGAAATATTATGACTAAGATAATGCAGAATAAATTATCATTAGCCTTCAATAGTGTTAAACTGATAAAATATAACAAACATCAAGTTTAACTGCAACGGAACAAGCAACCCATTAGAAGAGTCAAGTAGAGAATAAAATCTACTATCTTCTATAATTTAAAAGGTTTTTCATGACTTTTATCGCTGGGACTCAGCTTAATAAATAATTCACATCATCCCAGCACTACGGCTAAGGATATTCTTTAGTATCACGACCACAATTATCCATGCACTACAGGCCAAGAATATTTGTGTATTCATTAATGGTCATGATCATGCCAACCACTGTCCATCAATGCACTACGGGCCAATGAGAACTTTTATCACATCATTTGTAACATTACGGTCATGATTATACCGAATAATCCCTGGTCATAATCATACCAAGTCCATCTATGCACTGCAGGCCACAGATGACTTTCAACAGAATATAAACATGAGGATGATGACAATGATATAAGAATTCAATAAAACAAGTTCAAGAATTAATTTATTCAGGAACCAATAACGTCCAAATTGTCAACATGATACTGCTTTGTGGAGTAAATTTTAATAACGCTCAAAAGAATATTTCTATTAAAAGATATTAGATGAAGCGCAAATATCAAGGATATTCCACTAATTTCATGGAGTATAAAAGTCAAAACTTTAACCAACTAAATATAATAAAGAATGGAATAACAAAAGAAATCACCATGCATGCGATAGACCGCATAGACAGGTTATTCTAACAGGAAAATAAATAATGGAACCAGGTCATGCGTAAACGCACCGACAGGATATTCCGACAGAATAATAAATAATGAAACCAGGTCCGGCGTAAACGCACAGACATGATATTCCGACAGAATAATAAATAATGAAACCAGGTCCGGCGTAAAATGCACAGACAGGATATTCCGACAGAATAATAAATAGTAGAACCAAGTTCGACGTAAAACGCACAGACAGGATATTCCAACAGAATAATAAAGAAAAGAATAACAGAAGAATTTCACCAAGTATAGGGTAGCCCGCGTATACAGGTTATTCTAATAGAATAATAAAGAATGGAATAACAGAAGTTCTCTTCATGAATAAGAAAGAAAGAATATGTAAGACCCCAACTTTTATAAATAAAGATGAATTTTCTATAAATATCATTTTTGAATATTATGGAGTTAATTTGATATAATAGTTGTGGGTAATATTTATAAATTTTGCAAAATATGCAAGTTGTTATATAATATTCGATTGGTCGGAGAATATTCGTTTTAACAGGAAATATTCGTACAACGGCAAAATTATTGGTGGACCCCACACCGGAATTATTGTCGGATTGAGAAAACGATAAAATATTTTATTAAAAATAACGGCGGAAGTTTTACCATTGATACTGTTGAACTACTCGGTAGTAAAAGTACAGTAATACGTGTGGTTGCATAGTAGCACACAGTATTGATTATTAATACTTATGTGAGAAGTCACTCAGTTTGATTCAATTATTGTCAGTTAATAATATGAATTATTTAGTGATAATGACGTTTTGTTTTATTCGTATTATTAACGTAATAAAACAGAAACATCTTTTTATATAAAACAGAATACTTTATTAAAGTTATTCTATAAATATAATATATTATATTTTATTTAAAAGATTTTTCTTTAAATATGGACCGTCAGATTAAAGTAATCAATCTGGACCGTTCATGGATTAGTTACTATGCATTCTATTTTTCTATAAATAGCAGCTCATTCCTTCATTATTTCTTACGAATTCACTGAACACTAGAGAGAGAAACTATAGAGAGAGAGAAGAAGAGTATTCTGCTACTTAACTACTTCCTTATTTCAGCTCTTCTTTAAAACGGTAAGGGGTGTTATTCTTTCTTATTCATGAAGAGAACTGTTGTTATTCTATTTCTTATTATTCTGTTGGAATAACCTGTATACGCGGTCTACCCTATACTTGGTGACATTCTTCTATTATTCTGTTGGAACATCCTGTCTGTGTGTTTTACACCGGACCTGGTTCCGTCTTTGTTATTATTCTGTTGGAACATCCTGTCTGTGTGTTTTACACCGGACCTGGTTCCGTCTTTATTATTATTCTGTTGGAACATCCTGTCTGTGTGTTTTACACCGGACCTGGTTCCGTCTTTATTATTATTCTGTTGGATTATCCTGTCTGTGCGTTTACGCCGGACCTGGTTCTATTATTTATTATTCTGTTGGAATAACCTGTCTGTGCGGTCTATCGCATGCATGGTGATTTCTTTTGTTATTCCATTCTTTATTATACTCAGTTGGTTAAGTTTTGACTTCTATACTCCATGAAATTTATGGAATATCCTTGATAATTGCGTTTCATCCAATATCTTTTCATGAAAATATTCTTCTAAGCATTCTTGAATTTTACTCCACAAAGCAGTATCATGTTGACAATTTGGACGTTGTTAATTCTTGGATAAATTAATTCTTGAACTTGTTTTATTGAATTCTTATATCATTGTCATCATCCTCATGTTTATAAAATGTTAAAAGTCATCTGTGGCCTGTAGTGCATAGATGGACTTGGTATGATTATGACCAGGGATTATTCGGTATAATCATGACCGTAATGTTACAAATGATGTGGTAAAAGTCCTCATTGGCCCGTAGTGCGTTGATGGACAGTTGTTGGCATGATCATGACCATTAATGAATACACGAATATCCTTGGCCGTAGTGCAGGGGTGATTCGATGATGTGGATTATTTTATTAAGCTGAGTCCCAGCGATTACAGTGTTGAAAAATCTTTTAAATCATAAAAGATAGTAGAGTTTATTTTCTACTTGACTCTTTTAATGGATTGTTTATTCCGCTGCAGTTAAACTTGATGTCTATTATATTTTATCAGTTTAACATTGTTGAAGGCTAATGATAATTTATTTTGCGTTATCTTAGTCATAATATTTCTTACTGGGCTAGTTGAGCTCACCCTTTCTTTCACTGTTCTCTTCAGGAAATGAGAACGTAGCTGGGGCAAGTCGGGGAACGGAGTGATGGTCCGAATGATAGTATTAGTTAGTAGTCCTCACTATTCTATGTAATGGTGTGTTAATAAATGTAATGAGGACTCCTTTTGAGTATGAATACTCTCTAGAAGATAATATTTGTATCCAAACTCACAGTTTATGTTTTGTCGTATTGTCACGACAGTTGTATTAGTAAGTTGTATTTGTATTCTGTACTATGTATCTGACGACCCAAGATGGGTGATGTATACCTAATTTTGGGGGCGTCACAGTTGGTATCAGAGCTTAGGAATATGATCCCTGGCTAAGATGTGAGAATAGAACTAGGAGGGGAGAGACGGGGAATTCCTTCGCTAGTATGACCTACCTAAGTTTATTTGCATGGTATTTAATTGGTCGGTCATAATATAAGGATAATATATGACATATCAATTAACTTTTATTTTGTGGCAGTATCTGAAAATGGCATCTGAGAATGTTGAGAATAGCAATGGAGCACAGGCGACTGTTGATTCACCACATATCAATAATAAGGATAATGTGCATCAGGAAGGTGACAATCCTCATGCAAACAACAACACTGACCAGATGATGAATGATGGAATGTTCAGAAACTTTATGCAGTTCATGCAACAGCAGGCGAGAGCGGCTCTTGTCCAAAATATAGGTGGAAACACTGAAAACTCTCGGACGGTCACCGCTAAATAGTTCAAGGAGCTGGGACCACCAGAGTTTAAGGGAGAGCCAAAATCACTTATAGCAGAAACATGGATGAAGTAGATTACCAAGATATTTGATGTCTTGGGATGCTCCGAGGAGCAAAAAGTTCCCTTTGCCGCCTTTATGTTGCGAGGAGAGGCAGATTACTGGTGGGAATCGATTAAGCGTACTCAACCTGCCGCACTGAAGATGTCTTGGGAGAAGTTCCAAGAGCTGTTCAATGACAAATACTTTCCCGAAAGTGTTCGTCACATGAAGGAGGTGGAGTTCATCAAATTGGAGCAGAATAATATGACCGTGTCGCAGTATGAGGCTAAATTTGCTGAGTTGTCCCGGTTTGCGTCCCACTTGGTGGATAATGAAGAGCGAATGACGCGAATATTTTTGCGAGGTTTGAAACCTGAGATACGTCAACATCTTATTTCTCATAAACTGTGTTTGTATTCAGATGTTGTGAATAGGGCTCAGTTAGTGGAGCGCGATAACGAGTCAACGCAACCAAAAGAGAGCAGTCGGCAAAATGATAATACCAGTGAGAACAGTCATCGAAGCGGTGACAACAAGCGTGGAGGGAATCAACAGGCCAGAAATGGTAACCACTTCGGTGGTAATCAGGGCCAAAACAATAAGAATGGTCATTTCAAGAAGAGGAGATTCAACAATGATGGAAAGACGTCAGCACCAGCACCCGTTGTTAAGGAAGGAGAACGACCACCTATCATATGTTTCAAATGCGGAGGGGAGGGGCACATCAGTCCAAACTGCGCGATGCCGTCTAAAGCATGTTATAATTGTGGAAGAGAAGGTCATTTAGCTCGATTTTGTCGTTTACCAAAAAAAAGTTCAGCCAAGATGGAGACACCAAAGGCCGTCCCAGAAAAGTCAAAACCGGTAGTGCAAGGGAGAGCGTTTGTTGTGACCTCCCAGAAAGTAAGGAACCCGAATGAGGTCATCACGGGTAAGCTTATCATAAACTCTAACGAAGTCTATACTTTATTTGATACCGGTTCTACCCATTCTTTTATTTCTCCTACTTGCGCTCATCGATTAAATTTGACTCCGGAGAAATTAGACTTTGATTTATCTGTTGAAACTCCATTGGGAGAAACCTTCATTACATCCACGGTTTATAAGTCTTGTTTGGTTCAAGTTGGTACCCACACATTACCTGTCGATCTGATTTCATTAAAAATACTTGCATTTGACGTGATTCTAGGGATTGATTGGTTAACTACTCATCATGCAAAAATTGATTATTTTCGTAAGGTTGTTAGCTTTCATATTCCTAATCGACCTATTATGCGAATTCAAGCAACCAAACCATTAAAATCAATCGCTGTCATCTCAAGCCATAAAGCTATTCGTTTATTGAAAAACGGATGTCAAGCTTTCTTAGCTCATGTCACGGATCTAAACAAAAATACGTCAGTTTTGAATGATATTTCTATTGTTAATAAATTCCCTGACGTATTCCCTGAAGAACTTCCTGGCCTACCCCCAGAGCGTGAAATTGAATTTTGTATCGACCTTGAACCCGGTACAAAACCCATTTCCAAAGCCCCATATCGAATGGCTCCTATTGAACTTCAGGAGTTAAAGATCCAACTGCAGGAATTGTTAGACATTGGCTTTATTCGTCCTAGTACTTCTCCTTGGGGTGCTCTGTGCTATTCGTGAAGAAGAAAGATGGAAGTATGCGACTTTGTATTGATTATCGGGAGTTGAATCATGTCACCATCAAAAACAGGTACCCATTGCCACGTATTGATGACCTGTTTGACCAGTTGCAAGGAGCACAATTCTTTTCAAAGATCGATCTTCGTTCTGGATATCATCAGCTGAAGGTTAGAACTGAGGATATTCCAAAGACGGCTTTTAGAACTCGGTACGGGCATTATGAATTCCTAGTCATGTCCTTTGGATTGACTAATGCTCCTGCTGCCTTCATGGATATGATGAACCTGGTATTCAAGGAATATTTGGATCACTTTGTGGTCGTCTTTATTGATGACATCCTTATTTATTCCAAAAGCCGTGAAGATCATGAGCAACACTTGAGGCTGGTACTCCAAAAGCTTCGTGAATACAAGCTTTATGTCAAGTTGAAGAAATGCGAGTTCTGGCTGGAGGAGGTAGCATTCCTTGGGCACGTAGTATCAAGTCGTGGAATATCGGTTGACCCGGCAAAGATTGAAGCTATTCAAAGCTGGGAGCAACCTAAATCAGTGACCGAAGTACGTAGCTTTTTTGGTTTAGCTGGTTATTACCGGAGATTCGTGGAAGGATTTTCTCGAATCGCTACTCCATTAACTCAGCTGACTCGGAAAGATACAAAGTTCGGTTGGAGCGAAGAATGTGAGTAGAGTTTTCAAGAACTCAAGAGGAGACTCATTTCAGCACCTGTTCTAACAATACCATCTGGCTCGGAGGGATTTGTCATCTACAGTGATGCTTCGAGCAAAGGGTTGGGATGCGTTCTCATGCAACATGGAAAAGTCATAGCCTATGCATCAAGACAACTCAAGGAATATGAGAGGAATTATCCTACTCATGATCTAGAGTTGGCAGCTGTTGTCTTTGCACTTAAAATTTGGAGGCATTACTTGTATGGGGAGAAGGTGGAGATCTTTACGGATCATAAAAGCCTCAAATATTTCTTCACTCAAAAGAAACTCAACATGCGACAACGACGTTGGCTTGAACTGTTGAAAGATTATGATCATACCATTCAATACCATCCTGGAAAAGCGAACGTGGTAGCTGACGCATTGAGTAGAAGATCATATGCAAGTACGAGTGCAATATTGTCAACACAAAGGTCCATTTTGTGTGACTTGCAAAGGATGGAGATAGAGTTAAAGACTCCAGGGACCCATGTGATGATGGCGAATATACGAGTAGAACCAACTTTAATCGATAAAGTTAAAGCTGCTCAAGCTACAGACCTGGAGCTGATGCGTATGAGGAAGAAAGTGCAAGAAGGTGCTATGCCGGAAGCAAGAATCGATGAAGAAGGAATACTTCGAGTCAACTCCAGACTTTGTGTTCCTAACAACCCTGATTTAAAGTATGAAATCATGATGGAGGCGCACAACACACCGTTTGCAATCCATCCTGGAAGTACCAAAATGTATCATGATCTTCGTCATACATTTTGGTGGAGCAATATGAAGAGAGAGATAGCGTTGTTTATCTCAAGGTGTCTAACTTGTCAACGAGTCAAAGCGGAGCATCAAGTACCAAAAGGTCCATTGCAACCACTTGAAATTCCAGAATGGAAGTGGGAGCACATTACCATGGATTTCGTTACCGGTCTTCCTAAGGTTTCTCAAGGTATAGATGCGATTTGGGTCATTGTTGATAGATTGACCAAGTCTGCTCATTTCTTACCGATACGAGAAACTTATACACTTGAACGTCTTGCTCGTATGTACATAAACGAGATTGTAAGACTGCATGGTATGCCAGTATCCATAGTTTCTGATCGAGACCCAAGATTCACTTCACGATTTTGGGTTAGTTTACAAAAAGCTATGGGCACAGATTTACGATTTAGTTCGGCATATCATCCTCAGACGGACGGACAATCAGAGAGGACTATTCAAACTCTAGAAGATTTATTAAGACTCTGTGTCTTTGACTTCAAGGAAAGTTGGGACAAGTTCTTACCATTGGTGGAGTTTTCCTACAACAACAGTTATCAAGCAAGTATTGGCATGGCTCCATTCGAAGCATTGTATGGAAGAAAATGTCGTTCTCCAGTATGCTGGGATGAGGTGGGTGAAGCAACGTTGTTGGGACCGGAGTTGGTACGTATGACTACAGAAAAGATTCAAACGATCCGACAACGTATAAAAACCTCACAAGATCGACAAAAGAGTTATGTTGATCTTCATCGAAAGGACGTGGAATTTGATATAGGAGATCATGTGTTCTTACGTGTTGCTCCATGGAAAGGAGTTACGAGATTTGGAAAAAGAGGAAAGCTCAATCCTCGATTCATCGGTCCATTTTTAATCCTCGATCGAGTAGGAACTGTGGCTTATAGACTCGCTTTACCGCCAAGTATGTCTCGTGTTCATAACGTTTTTCACATATCCATGTTACGCAAATATGTGGAAGACCCGAACCACATTATTGAGTTAGAACCGGACGAAATAGCGGAGGATTTGACGTATGAAGAAGTTCCTGTTCAAATCTTGGATAAGAAGGAACATATTCTACGCTCCAAGGTTATACCTCAAGTCAAAGTTTTGTGGAAAAACCACGATGTTGAGGAAATAACTTGGGAGTTAGAATCTGAAATGAAATCAAGGTATCCTTACCTCTTCGACATACCAGGTACGTACCCTAATTTCGAGGGCGAAATTTCATAAGAAGGGGAGGTTGTAAGACCCAAACTTTTATAAATAAAGATGAATTTTCTATAAATATCATTTTTGAATATTATGGAGTTAATTTGATATAATAGTTGTGGGTAATATTTATAAATTTTACAAAATACGCAAGTTGTTATATAATATTCGATTGGTCGGGGAATATTCGTTTTAACAGGGAATATTCGTACAACGGCACAATCATTGGTGGACCCCACAACGGAATTATTGTCGGATTGAGAAAACGACAAAAATATTTTATTAAAAATAACGACGGAAGTTTTACCATTGATACTGTTGAACTACTCGGTAGTAAAAGTACAGTAATACGTGTGGTTGCATAGTAGCACACGGTATTGATTATTAATGCTTATGTGAGAAGTCACTCAGTTTGATTCAATTATTGTCAGTTAATAATATGAATTATTTAGCGATAATGACGTTTTGTTTTATTCGTATTATTAACGTAATAAAACAGAAACATCTTTTTATATAAAACAGAATACTTTATTAAAGTTATTCTATAAATAGAATATATTATATTTTATTTAAAAGATTTTTCTTTAAATATGGACCGTCAGATTAAAGTAATCAATCTGGACCGTTCATGGATTAGTTACTATGCATTCTATTTTTCTATAAATAGCAGCTCATTCCTTCATTATTTCTTACGAATTCACTGAACTCTAGAGAGAGAAACTATAGAGAGAAACTATAGAGAGAGAGAAGAAGAGTATTCTGCTACTTAACTACTTCCTTATTTCAGCTCTTGTTTAAAACGGTAAGGGGTGTTATTCTTTCTTATTCATGAAGAGAACTGTTGTTATTCCATTTCTTATTATTCTGTTGGAATAACCTGTATACGCGGTCTACCCTATACTTGGTGACATTCTTCTATTATTCTGTTGGAACATCCTGTCTGTGTGTTTTACACCGGACCTGGTTCCGTCTTTGTTATTATTCTGTTGGAATATCCTGTCTGTGTGTTTTACACCGGACCTGGTTCCGTCTTTATTATTATTCTGTTGGAACATCCTGTCTATGTGTTTTACACCGGACCTGGTTCCGTCTTTATTATTATTCTGTTGGAATATCCTGTCTGTGCGTTTACGCCGGACCTGGTTCCATTATTTATTATTCTGTTGGAATAACCTGTCTGTGCGGTCTATCGCATGCATGGTGATTTCTTTTGTTATTCCATTCTTTATTATACTCAGTTGGTTAAGTTTTGACTTCTATACTCCATGAAATTTGTGAAATATCCTTGATAATTGCGTTTCATCCAGTATCTTTTCATGAAAATATTCTTCTAAGCATTCTTGAATTTTACTCCACAAAGCAGTATCATGTTGACAATTTGGACGTTGTTAATTCTTGGATAAATTAATTCTTGAACTTGTTTTATTGAATTCTTATATCATTGTCATCATCCTCATGTTTATAAAATGTTAAAAGTCATCTGTGGCCTGTAGTGCATAGATGGACTTGGTATGATTATGACCAGGGATTATTCGGTATAATCATGACCGTAATGTTACAAATGATGTGGTAAAAGTCCTCATTGGCCCGTAGTGCGTTGATGGACAGTTGTTGGCATGATCATGACCATTAATGAATACACGAATATCCTTGGTCGTAGTGCAGGGGTGATTCGACGATGTGGATTATTTTATTAAGCTGAGTCCCAGCGATCACAGTGTTGAAAAACCTTTTAAATCATAAAAGATAGTAGAGTTTATTTTCTACTTGACTCTTTTAATGGATTGTTTGTTCCGCTGCAGTTAAACTTGATGTCTATTATATTTTATCAGTTTAACATTTTTGAAGGCTAATGATAATTTATTCTGCATTATCTTAGTCATAATATTTCTTACTGGGCTAGTTGAGCTCACCCTTTCTTTCACTGTTCTCTTCAGGAAATGAGAACGTAGCTGGGGCAAGTCGGGGAACGGAGTGATGATCCGAATGATAGTATTAGTTAGTAGTCCTCACTATTCTATGTAATGGTGTGTTAATAAATGTAATGAGGACTCCTTTTGAGTATGAATACTCTCTAGAAGATAATATTTGTATTCAAACTCACAGTTTATGTTTTGTCGTATTGTACACGACAGTTGTATTAGTAAGTTGTATTTGTATTCTGTACTATGTATCTGACGACCTAAGATGGGTGATGTATACCTAATTTTGGGGGCGTCACAGAATACCCTTTACGAGTACAACAAATAATATCCCTTATCGTAAAAGAAACTTAATATCGGAGTAGTGAAATAGCAGAATACTTTTCTTTTTTCTCTCTATAGTTTCTCTCTCTAGAGTTTTAGTGAATTCGTAAGAAAATAATGAAGGAATGAGCTTCTATTTATAGAAAAATGGACTGCATTGTAACTAACTCATGAATGGTCTAGATTGATTTACTTTAATCTGACGGTCCATATTTAAAGCAAAATCTTTTAAATAAAAAACAATTAACCTTATAAAAGATTTTACTATGCAAACACTATGCAGGCACTATGCAAACACTATACATAATAAAATATAATATATTCTAATTATTGTCTAATAAAATAGATAACTTTATAAAAGTATTCTGTTTTATATAAAAAGATACCGTGTGCTACTATGTAACCATGCGTATTACTGTACTTTTACTACCGAGTAGTTCAACAGTATTAATGGTAAAACTTCCGCCGTTATTTTCATAAAGTAATTTTGTCATTTTTTCAATCCGACAATAATTCTGTTGTGGGGTCCACCAATGATTGTGTCGTCGTACGAATATTTCCTGTTAAAACGAATATTTCCCGACCAATCGAATATTATATAGCAACTTGCGTACTTTGCAAAATTTATAAATATTACTCACAACTATAATATTATATCAATTTCACTCCATAATATTCAAAAATGATATTTATAGAAAATTCATCTTTATTTATAAAAGTTGGGGTCTTACAATCTCCCCTTCTTATGAAATTTTACCCTCGAAATTAGGGTACATACCTGGTACATTGAAGAGGTAAGGATACCTTGACTTCATTTCAGATTCTAACTCCCAGGTCATTTCCCAACATTGTGGTTTCTCCACAAAACTTTGACTTGAGGTATAACCTTGGAGCGTAGAATATGTTCCTTCTTATCCAAGATTTGAACAGGAACCTCTTCATACATTAAATCTTTCGCTATTTCGTCCGGTTCTAACTCAATAATGTGGTTCGGGTCTTCCACATATTTACGTAACATGGATATGTGAAAAATATTATGAACACGAGACATACTTGGCTGTAAAGCGAGTCTATAGGCCACAGTTCCTACTCGATCGAGGATTAAAAATAGGCCAATGAATCGAGGATTGAGCTTTCCTCTCTTTTCAAATCTCGCAACTCCTTTCCACGGAGCAACTCGTAACAACACATGATCTCCTATTTCAAATTCTACGTCCTTTCGATGAAGATCAACATAACTCTTTTGTCGATCTTGTGAGGTTTTTATACGTTGCCGGATCGTTTGAATCTTTTCTGTAGTCATACGTACCAACTCCGGTCCCAACAACGTTGCTTCACCCACCTCATCCCAGCATACTGGAGAACGACACTTTCTTCCATACAACGCCTCGAATGGAGCCATGCCAATACTTGCTTGATAACTGTTATTATAGGAAAACTCCACCAATGGTAAGAACTTATCCCAACTTCCCTTGAAGTCAAGGACACAAAGTCTTAATAAATCTTCTAGAGTTTGAATAGTCCTCTCTGATTGTCCGTCCGTCTGGGGATGATATGCCGAACTAAATCGTAAATCCGTGCCCATAGCTTTTTACAAACTAACCTAAAATCGTGAAGTGAATCTTGTGTCTCGATCAGAAACTATGGATACTGACATACCATGCAATCTTACATTCTCGTTTATGTACATACGAGCAAGACGTTCAAGTGTATAAGTTTCTCGTATCGGTAAGAAATGAGCAGACTTGGTCAATCTATCAACAATGACCCAAATTGCATCAATGCCTTGAGAAACCTTGGGAAGAGCAGTAACGAAATCCATGGTAATGTGCTCCCACTTCCATTCTAAAATTTCAAGTGGTTGCAATGGACCTTTTGGTACTTGATGCTCCGCTTTGACTCGTTGACAAGTTAGACACCTTGAGATAAACTGTGAAATCCCAGATTTTATGAATAAAGATTTAATTTTTTTCGAAATATTTTTTTAAAATATTATGGTGTGAATTTGAGATAATTCTATAGTTGTGGGTAGTATTTATAAATTTTTCAAAGTATGCAAGTTGTTGTATTATATTCGATTGGTCGGGGAATATTATTTTTGTCGGGGAATATTCGTACGACGGCACAATTATTGGTGGACCCTACAACGAAATTATTGTCGGATTGAGAAAACAACAAAAATATTTTATTAAAAATAACGGCGGAAGTTTTACCGTTGATACTGTTGAACTACTCGGTAGTAAAAGTACAGTAATACATGTGGCTGCATACTAGCACACGATATTGATTATTAATGCCTATGTGAGAAGTCACTTAGTTTGATTCAATTATTGTCAATTAATAATATGAATTATTTAGCGATAATGAAGTTTTGTTTTATTTGTATTATTAACGTAATAAAACAGAAACATCTTTTTATATAAAACAGAATACTTTATTAAAGTTATTCTATAAATAGAATATATTATATTTTATTTAAAAGATTTTTCTTTAAATATGGACCGTCAGATTAAAGTAAATCAATCTGGACCGTTCATGGATTAGTTACTATGCATTCTATTTTCCTATAAATAGAAGCTCATTCCTTCATTATTTTCTTACGAATTTACTGAAACTCTAAAGAGAGAAACTATAGAGAGAGTTCTTCTTCTATTATCTTGAGCGTATTTTTTTAGAGTTTAAGAAAGCTTTGAGCGTAGTACAAGTTTCTTCGAGTATATTCTCGCCCTACCAGTCGGAATACTCTTCTTTCAAAGGTAAGGGATATTATTTGTTGTACCCGTAAGGGGTATTATTTCTTTTGTATTCATGAAGAGAACTTCTGTTATTTCATTATTTATTATTCTGTTGGAATAACCTGTATACGCGATCTACCTTATACTTGGTGACATTCTTCTATTATTCTGTTGGAACATCCTGTCTGTGTGTTTTACACCGGACCTGGTTCCGTTTTATTATTATTCTGTTGGAACATCCTGTCTGTGTGTTTTACACTGGACCTGGTTCCGTCTTTATTATTATTCTGTTGGAATATCCTGTCTGTACGTTTTACACCGGACCTGGTTCCGTCTTTATTATTATTTTGTTGGAATATCCTGTCTGTGCGTTTTACGCCGGACCTAGTTCCGTCTTTATTATTATTCTGTTGGAATATCCTGTCTGTGCGGTCTATCGCATGCCGGATGATTTCTTTTGTTATTCCATTCTTTATTATACTCAGTTGGTTCAGTTTTAACTTCTATACTCCATGAAATTAGTGGAATATCCTTGATAATTGCGTTTCATCCAGTATCTTTTCATGAAAATATTATTCTAAGCATTCTTGAATTTTAATTCATAAAGCAGTATCATGTTGACAATTTGGACGTTATTGGTTCCTGGACAAATTAATTCTTGAACTTGTTTTATTGAATTCTTATATCATTGTCATCATCCTCATGTTTATATTATGTTGAAAGTCATCTGTGGCCTGTAGTGCATAGATGGACTTGGTATGATTATGACCAGGGATTATTCGGTGTAATCATGACCGTAATGTTAGAAATGATGTGGAAAAAGTCCTCATTAGCCCGTAGTGCATTGATGGACAATTTTTGGTATGATTATGGCTATGGATTCTCTTTGGCCATAGTGCAAAGATGAATTATTTTATGGCATGATCAGGACCGTTGATGAAAACACGATTATCTTTGGCCCGTAGTGCATGGATAATTCGTGGTCGTGATACTAAAGAATATCCTTGGCCGTAGTGCAGGGGTGATTCGATGATGTGGATTATTTTTTTTAGCTGTGTCTCAGCGATACAAGTTATGAAAAACCTTTTAAATCATAAAAGATAGTATATTTTATTCTCTACTTGACTCTTTTAATGGATTGTTGGTTTCGCTGCAGTTAAACTTGATGTCTATTGTATTTTATCAGTTTAACATGGTTGAAGACTAATGATAGTTTATTCTGCATTATCTTAGTCATAATATTTCTTACTGGGCTAGTTGAGCTCACCCTTTCTTTCACTGTTCTCTTCAGGAAATGAGAATATAGTTAGGACGAGTCGGGATACGGAGTGATGGACCAGATGATAGCATTAGTAGTCCTCACTATTCTATGTAATAGTGTGATAATAATTGTAATGAGGACTCCTTTTGAGTATGGATACTCTCTAGAAGATAATATTTGTATTCAAACTCACAGTTTATGTTTTGTCGTATTGTACACGACAGTTGTATTATTAAGTTGTATTTAAATTCTGTACCATGTATCTGGTGACTCAAAATAGGTGATGTATACCTAATTTTGGGGGCGTCACAGTTGGTAGCAGAGCTTAAGGATATGATCCCTGGCTAGGATGTGAGAATAGAACTAGGAGGGGAGAGACGGAAAATTCCTTCGCTAGTATGACCTACCTAAGTTTACTTGTTATTTAATTGGTCGGTCAGAGTATAGAGATAATATGTGATATGTTAATTAACCCTTGTTTTGTGGCAGTATTTGAAAATGACATCTGAAAATGTTGAGGTAAGCAATGGAGCACAGGAGACCGTTGAGTCTCCACAGATCAATAATCAAGACAATGTGCAACAGGATGGCGATAATCCTCTTGTAAACAACACTAATGATCAATTGACGAACGACGGTACGTTTAAGAGCTTTTTAGAATTCATGCAACATCAGGCGAAGGCGGCTCCTGTTCATAATGCAGGAGGAAACAATGGCAACCCACGGTTGGTCACCGCTAAGCAATTCAAGGAGCTGGGACCACTAGAGTTTTTGGAAAAGCCAGAACCACTTAAGGCGGAGACGTGGTTAAAGCAGATCACCAAGATATTTGATATCTTGGGATGCTCCGAGGAGCAAAAGGTTCCCTTTGCCACCTTTATGTTGCGTGAAGAGGCAGATCACTGGTGGGAATCTGTAAAACATACCCAGCCTGACGCACTCAAGATGTCTTGGGAGAAATTCCAGGAGCTGTTCAACGACAAGTACTTTCCCGAAAGCATTCGTCACATGAAGGAGGTGGAATTTATCAAGTTGGAGCAAAACAACATGACCGTGTCGCAGTACGAAGCCAAGTTTGCCGAGTTGTCCCGATTTGCGTTCCACTTGGTTGATAATGAAGAAAGAATGACGCGGATGTTTTTAAGAGGTTTGAAGCCTGAGATACGTCAATATCTTATCTCTCATAAACTGTGTTTGTATTTAGATGTTGTAAATATGGCTCAGTTAGTGGAGCGCGATAACAAGTCAAAGCAATCAAAAGAGAGCAATCGACAAAATGATAATACTGGTGATAACAATCATCAAAGCGGTGACAATAAGTATGGAGGGAATCAACATGCCAGAAATGGTAACCACTTCGGTGGTAATCATGGCCAAAACGATAAGAATGGACACTTCAAGAAGAGAAGGTTCAACAATAACGTGAAGACGTCGGTACCAGCACCCGTTTCAAAGGAAGAAGAACGACCACCGGTCGTATGTTTTAAATGCGGACAGGAGGGACACATCCGTCCAAACTGTACGCAGCAATCCAAAGCGTGTTTTAATTGAGGAAGAGAAGGTCACCTAGCTCGATTTTGTCGTATGGTGAAGTCAAGTCCAGCTGGGATAGTGATGCCAAAGGATGTCCCAGACAAGCCAAAGCCGGTAGTTTAAGAGAGAGCGTTTTTTTTTCGTGACAAGGAACCTGAATAAAATTATCACGGGTATGTTAGTCATAAACTCTTGCGAAGTCTATACCGTGTTAGATACCAGTTCTACTCACTCTTTTATTTCACCTAGTTGTGTTCAATGTTTGAACTTAACTCCGGAGAAGTTAGACTTTGATATATCTGTTTAAAATCAGTTGGGAGAAACCTTCGTTACCTCCAGTATTTATAAATCTTGTTCAAATCAACACTTTCACGTTATCTGTCGATCTTATCTCTTTGAAAATACTTGCATTGATGTGATTTTTGGAAACGATTGGTTAACTGCTCATCATGCTTTTCGTAAGGTTGTTAGCTTTCATATTCCTAACCAACCTATTATGTGAATTCAAGTAACCAAACTACTAAAGTCAATCATTGTCATATCAAGACATAAGTAAAAATCCCCGTTCCTTTCGTTGTTGACTTCCTAGTGAGGAATGCACCGAAGCCAGACTTTCCGTAGGAGACGTTGTAAATGACGATGACAAGTTGATAGGTATCAATATGACGTGTTATCCAAGTCTTGGATGAGGGTCACAATTTTGAATGATAATTCTGTTGTTAATAAATGTCCTGACGTATTCTTGAAGACTTCTTAGCCTACCCTAGAGCGTGAAATCGAATTTTGTATTGACCCCAGTACAAAACCCATTTCTTAAACCCTCAAATATTTCTTCAACTAAAATGAATGTATCATGCGCCAAAGACGTTGGCTCGAGCTGTTGAAGATTACGATCGTACCATTCAATATCATCGTGAAAGAGCGAACGTGGTAGCTGACGTGTTGAGTAGAAGATCGTATGCGTTTACGAGTGCGATGTTGTTAACACAAAGACTCATTTCGTATAACTTACAAATGATGAAAATAGAGTTAAAGACTCTAGGGACCCACATGAAGATAACGAATATACGATTAGAATTGACTTTAATCGATAAAGTTAAAGCCGTGCAAGCTACGGACCCGAAGCTGATGAATACTAAGAAGAAGGTTCAAGAGGGCGTTATTTTAAAAACAAGAGTTGCTGAAGAGAGAAAATCTCAACCCTCGATTTAATTGGCCTATTTGAAATCCTCGATTGAGTAGGAACGGTGGCTTATAGACTCGTTTTACCGCCAAGTATGTCGTGTATTCATAACGTTTTTAACATATCGATGTTACGTAAATATGTGGACGACCAGAACCACATTATTAATTTAGAACCGGACGAGATAGCGGATGATTTAACGTTTGAGGAGATACCTGTTAAAATCCTGGAATGTATTCAACACTCAAAGATTATACCTCAAGAGTTAAAATCTGACGAAGTGTCCTCATCTGTTTGGCATACCAGGTACGTACGAAAATTTTGAGGGCGAAATTTCATAAGGAGGGGAGATTGTGAAATCCCAAATTTTATGAATAAAGATTTAATTTTTTTCAAAATATTTTTTAAAAATATTATGGTGTGAATTTGAGATAATGTTATAGTTGTGGGTAGTATTTATAAATTTTACAAAGTATGCAAGTTGTTGTATTATATTCGATTGGTCGGGGAATATTATTTTTGTCGGGGAATATTCGTCCTACGGCACAATTATTGGTGGACCCCACAACGGAATTATTGTCGGATTGAGAAAATGACAAAAATATTTTATTAAAAATAACGGCGGAAGTTTTACCGTTGATACTGTTGAACTACTCGGTAGTAAAAGTACAGTAATACGTGTGGCTGTATAGTAGCACACGATATTGATTATTAATGCTTATGTGAGAAGTCACTCAGTTTGATTCAATTATTGTCAATTAATAATATGAATTATTTAGCGATAATGAAGTTTTGATTTATTCGTATTATTAACGTAATAAAACAAAAACATCTTTTTATATAAAATAGAATACTTTATTAAAGTTATTCTATAAATAGAATATATTATATTTTATTTAAAAGATTTTTCTTTAAATATGGACCGTCAAATTAAAGTAAATCAATCTGGACAGTTCATGGATTAGTTACTATGCATTCTATTTTCCTATAAATAGAAGCTCATTCCTTCATTATTTTCTTACGAATTTACTGAAACTCTAGAGAGAGAAACTATAGAGAGAGTTCTTCTTCTATAATCTTGAGCGTATTTCTTTATAGTTTAAGAAAGTTTTGAGTGTAGTACAAGTTTTTTCGAGTATATTCTCACCCTACCAGTCGGAATACTCTTCTTTCAAAGGTAAGGGATATTATTTGTTGTACCTGTAAGGGGTATTATTTCTTTTGTATTCATGAAGAGAACTTCTGTTATTCCATTATTTATTATTCTGTTGGAATAACCTGTATGCGCGGTCTACCCTATACTTGGTGACATTCTTCTATTATTCTATTGGAACATCCTGTCTGTGTGTTTTACATCGGACCTGGTTCCGTTTTATTATTATTCTGTTGGAACATCCTGTCTGTGTGTTTTACACCGGACCTGGTTCCGTCTTTATTATTATTCTGTTGGAACATAATGTCTGTGTGTTTTACACCGGACCTGGTTCCGTCTTTATTATTATTCTGTTGGAATATCCTGTCTGTGCGTTTTACACCGGACCTGGTTCCGTCTTTATTATTATTCTGTTCCGATTATAATATCCTGTCTGTGCGTTTTACGCCGGACCTGGTTCCGTCTTTATTATTATTCTGTTGGAATATCCTGTCTGTGCGGTCTATCGCATGCCGGATGATTTCTTTGTTATTTCATTCTTTATTATACTTAGTTGGTTCAATTTTAACTTCTATACTCCATAAAATTAGTGGAATATCCTTGATAATTGCGTTCCATCCAGTATCTTTTCATGAAAATATTATTCTAAGCATTCTTGAATTTTACTTCACAAAGCAGTATCATGTTGACAATTTGGACGTTATTGGTTCCTGGACAAATTAATTCTTGAACTTGTTTTATTGAATTCTTATATCATTGTCATCATCCTCATGTTTATATTATGTTGAAAGTCATCTGTGGCCTGTAGTGCATAGATGGACTTGGTATGATTATGACCAGGGATTATTCGGTGTAATCATGACCGTAATGTTACAAATGATGTGAAAAAAGTCCTAATTGGCCCGTAGTGCATTGATGGATAATTTTTGGTATGATTATGGCTATGGATTCTATTTGGCCGTAGTGCAAAGATGAATTATTTTATGGCATGATCAGGACCGTTGATGAAAGCACGATTATCTTTAGCCCGTAGTGCATGGATAATTCGTGGTCGTGATACTAAAGAATATACTTGGCCGTAGTGCAGGGGTGATTCGATGATGTGGATTATTTTTTTTAGCTGTCTCAGCGATAAAAGTCATGAAAAACCTTTTAAATCATAAAAGATAGTAGATTTTATTCTCTACTTGACTCTTTTAATGGATTGTTGGTTCCGCTGCAGTTAAACTTGATGTCTATTGTATTTTATCAGTTTAACATGGTTAAAGACTAATGATAATTTATTCTGCATTATCTTAGTCATAATATTTCTTACTGGGCTAGTTGAGCTCACCCTTTCTTTCACTGTTCTCTTTAGGAAATGAGAATATAGTTGGGACGAGTCGGGAAACAGAGTGATGGACCAGATGATAACATTAGTAGTCCTCACTATTCTATGTAATAGTGTGATAATAATTGTAATGAGGACTCCTTTTGAATATGGATACTCTCTAGAAGATAATATTTGTAATCAAACTCACAGTTTATGTTTTGTCGTATTGTACACGACAGTTGTATTATTAAGTTGTATTTAAATTCTGTACCATGTATCTGGCGACTCAAAATAGGTGATGTATACCTAATTTTGGGGGCGTCACATAAACAGCGCTATCTCTCTCTTTATATTGCTCCACAAACATGTATGACGAAGATCACGATACATTTTAGTAGTCCCAGGATGGATTGCAAACGGTGTGTTGTGCGCCTCCATCATTATTTTATACTTTAAATCAGGGTCGTTAGGAACACAAAGTCTGGAGTTGACTCGAAGTATTCCTTCTTCATCGATTCTTGCTTCCGGCATAGCACCTTCTTGCACTTTCTTCCTCATACGCATCAGCTCCAGGTCTGTAGCTTGAGCAGCTTTAACTTTATTAATTAAAGTCGGTTCTACTCGTATATTCGCAATCATCACATGGGTCCCTGGAGTCTTTAACTCTATTTCCATCCTTTGCAAGTCACACAAAATGGGCCTTTGCGTTGACAATATCGCACTCGTACTTGCATATGATATTATACTCAATGCATTAGCTACCACGTTCGCTTTTCCAGGATGGTATTAGATGGTATGATCATAATCTTTTAACAGTTCCAGCCAACGTCGTTGTCGCATATTGAGTTCCTTTTGAGTGAAGAAATATTTGAGGCTTTTATGATCCGTAAAGATCTCCACTTTCTCCCCATACAAGTAATGCCTCCAAATTTTAAGTGCGAAGACAACAACTGCCAACTCTAGATCATGAGTAAGATAATTCCTCTCATATTCTTTGAGTTGTCTTAAGGCATAGGCTATGACTTTCCCATGTTGCATGAGAACACATCCCAACCTTTTGTCCGAAGCATCACTGTAGATGACAAATCCCTCCGAGCCAGATGGTATTGTCAGAACAGGTGCTGAAATGAGTCTCCTCTTGAGTTCTTGAAAACTATTCTCACATTCTTCTCTCCAACCGAACTTTGTATCTTTCCGAGTTAACTGAGTTAATGGAGCAGCGATTCGAGAAAATCCTTCCACGAATCTCCGATAATAACCAGCTAAACCGAGAAAGCTACATACTTCGGTCACTGATTTAGGTTGCTCTTAGCTTTGAATTGCTTCAATCTTTGTCGGGTCAACAGATATTCCATGACTTGATACTACGTGCCCAAGGAATGCTACTTCCTCAAGCCAGAACTCGCATTTCTTCAACTTGGCATAAATCTTGTATTCACGAAGCTTTTGGAGTGTCAGCCTCAAGTGTTGCTCATGATCTTCACGGCTTTTGGAATAAATAAGGATGTCATCAATAAAGACGACCACAAAGTGATCCAAATATTCCTTGAATACTCGGTTCATCATATCCATGAAGGCAGCAGGAGCATTAGTCAATCCAAAAGACATGACTAATAATTCATAATGCCCGTACCGAGTTCTGAAGACAGTCTTTGGAATATCCTCAGTTCTAACCTTCAGCTGATGATATCCAAAACGAAGATCGATTTTTGAAAAGAATTGTGCTCCTTGCAACTGGTCAAACAAGTCATCAATACGTGGCAATGGGTACCTATTTTTGATGGTGACATGATTCAACTCCCGATAATCAATACAAAGTCGCATACTCCCATCTTTCTTCTTCACGAATAGAATAGGAGCACCCCAAAGAGAAGTATTAGGACGAATAAAGCCAATGTCTAACAATTCTTGCAGTTGGGTCTTTAACTCCTGAAGTTCAATAGGAGCCATTTGATATGGAGCTTTGGAAATGGGTTTTGTACCGGGTTTAAGGTCGATACAAAATTCAATTTCACGCTTTGGGGGCAGGCCAAGAAGTTCTTCAGGGAATATGTCAGGAAATTCATTAACAATAGAAATATCATTCAAAACTGAAGTATTTTTGTTTAGATCCGTGACATGAGCTAAGAACGATTGACATCCGTTTTTCAATAAACGAATAGCTACATGGCTTGAGATGATAGTGATTGATTTTAATGGTTTGTTTATTTGAATTCGCATAATAGATTGATTAGGAATATGAAAGCTAACAACCTTACGAAAATAATCAATTTTTGCATGATGAGTAGTTAACTAATCAATCCCTAGAATTACATCAAATACAAGTATTTTCAATGAAATAAGATCGACAGGTAATGTGAGGGTACCGATTTGAACCAAACAAGACTTATAAACAGTGGATGTAATGAAGGTTTCTCCCAACGGAGTTTCCACAGATAAGTCAAAGTCTAATTTCTCCGGAGTCAAATTTAATCGTTGAGCGCAAATAGGAGAAATAAAAGAATGGGTAGAACCGATATCAAATAAGGTATAGACTTCGCTAGAGTTTATGATAAGCTTACCCGTGATGACCTCGTTTGAGTTCCTTGCTTTCTGGGAGGTCACAACAAACGCTCTCCCTTACACTACCGGTTTTGACTTTTCTGGGACGGCCTTTGGTGTCTCCATCTTGGCTGAACTTATTTTTGGTAAACGACAAAATCGAGCTAAATGACCTTCTCTTCCACAATTATAACATGCTTTAGACGACATCGCGTAGTTTGGACTGATGTGCCCCTCTCCTCCGCATTTGAAACATATGATAGGTGGTCGTTCTCCTTCCTTAACAACGGGTGCTGGTGCTGACGTCTTTCCATCATTGTTGAATCTCCTCTTCTTGAAATGACCATTCTTATTGTTTTGGCCATGATTACCACCGAAGTGATTACCATTTCTGGCCTGCTGATTCCCTCCACGCTTGTTGTCATCGCTTCGATGACTGCTTTCACTGGTATTATCATTTTGCCGGTTGCTCTCTTTTGGTTGCGCTGACTCGTTATCGCGCTCCACTAACTGAGCTCTATTTACAACATCTGAATACAAACACAATTTATGAGAAATAAGATGTTGACGTATCTCCAGCTTCAAACCTCTTAAAAACATCCGCGTCATTCTCTCTTTATTATCCACCAAGTGGGACGCAAACCGGGACAGCTCGGCAAACTTAGCTTCGTACTGCGACACGGACATATTATTCTGCTCCAACTAGATGAATTCTACCTCCTTCATGTGACGAATACTTTTGGGAAAGTACTTGTCATTGAATAGTTCCTGGAACTTCTCCCAAGACATCTTCAGTGCGGCAAGTTGAGTACGCTTTATCGATTCCCACCAGCAATCTGCCTCTCCTTGCAACATAAAGGTGGCAAAGGGAACCTTTTGCTCCTCGGCGCATCCCAAGACATCAAATATCTTGGTGATCTGCTTTATCCACATTTCCGCCTTAAGTGGTTTTGGTTCTCCAATAAACTTCGGTGGTCCCAGCTCCTTAAAATTTTTAGTGGTGACCGTCCGAGAATTTTCAATGTTTCCACCTATATTTTGGACAGGAGCCACTCTCGCCTGCTGTTACATGAATTGCATAAAGCCTCTGAACATTCTATCATTCATCATTTGGTCAGTGTTGTTGTTTGCATGAGGATTATCGCCTTCCTGATGCACATTATCCTGATTATTGATATGTGGTGAATCAACGATCGCCTGTGCTCCATTGTTATTCTCAACATTCTCGGATGTCATTTTCAAATACTGCCACAAAACAAGGGTTAAATAACATATCACATATTATCTCTATACTCTGATCGACCAATTAAATACCAAATAAACTTAGGTAGGTCATACTGGCGAAGGAATTCTCCGTCTCTCCCCTCCTAGTTCTAGTCTCACATCTTAGCCAGGATCATATCCCTAAGCTCTGATACCAACTGTGACGCCCCCAAAAAAGGTTTACATCACCTATTCTGAGTCGTCAAAAATATGGTACAAATTTCAAATACAACTTAATTATACAACTGTCGTGTAAAATATGACAAAACATAAGCTGTGAGTTTAAATACAACACTTTCTTCTAAACAGGATTCAAACTCAAAATAAGTCCTCAATACATTTATTCTCACACTATTTCATAGAATAGTGAGGACTACTAATGCTATCATCTGAACCGTCACTCCGTTCCCCGACTAGTCCTCGCTTCGTTCTCATTTCCTGAAGAGAACAATGAAAACAAAAGGGTGAGCTCAACTAGCCTAGTAAGAAATATTATGACTAAGATAATGCAGAATAAATTATCATTAGCCTTCAATAGTGTTAAACTGATAAAATATAACAAACATCAAGTTTAACTGCAGCGGAACAAGCAACCCATTAGAAGAGTCAAGTAGAGAATAAAATCTACTATCTTCTATGATTTAAAAGGTTTTTCATGACTTTTATCGCTGGGACTCAGCTTAATAAATAATTCACATCATCCCTACACTACGGCCAAGGATATTCTTTAGTATCACGACCACAATTATCCATGCACTCAGGCCAAGAATATTTGTGTATTCATTAATAGTCATGATCATGCCAACCACTGTCCATCAATGCACTACGGGCCAATGAGGACTTTTACCACATCATTTGTAATATTACGGTCATGATTATACCGAATAATCCCTGGTCATAATCATACCAAGTCCATCTATGCACTACAGGCCACATATGACTTTCAACAGAATATAAACATGAGGATGATGACAATGATATAAGAATTCAATAAAACAAGTTCAAGAATTAATTTATCCAGGAACCAATAACGTCCAAATTGTCAACATGATACTGCTTTGTGGAGTAAATTTCAAGAACGCTCAGAAGAATATTTCCATGAAAAGATACTGGATGAAGCGCAAATATCAAGGATATTCCACTAATTTCATGGAGTATAAAAGTCAAAACTTTAACCAACTGAATATAATAAAGAATGGAATAACAAAAGAAATCACCATGCATGCGATAGACCGCATAGACAGGTTATTCCAACAGGAAAATAAATAATGGAATCAGGTCATGCGTAAACGCACCGACAGGATATTCCGACAGAATAATAAATAATGGAACCAGGTCCGGCGTAAACGCACAGACATGATATTCCGACAGAATAATAAATAATAGAACCAGGTCCGGCGTAAAACGCACAGACAGGATATTCTGACAGAATAATAAGTAATAGAACCAGGTCCGGCGTAAAACGCACAGACAGGATATTCCAACAGAATAATAAAGAAAGGAATAACAGAAGAATTTCACCAAGTATAGGGTAGCCCGCGTATACAGGTTATTCCAACAGGATAATAACGAATGGAATAACAGAAGTTCTCTTCATGAATAAGAAAGAAAGAATACCCTTTACGAGTACAACAAATAATATCCCTTACCGTAAAAAAACTTGATATCAGAGTAGTGAAGTAGCAGAATACTTTTCTTCTTTCTTTCTATTGTTTCTCTCTCTAGAGTTTCAGTGAATTCGTAGGAAAATAATGAAGGAATGAGCTTCTATTTATAAAAAAATGGACTGCATAGTAACTAACTCATGAACGGTCTAGATTGATTTACTTTAATCTGACGGTCCATATTTAAAGCAAAATCTTTTAAATAAAAAACAAATAACTTTATAAAAGATTTTACTATGCAAATACTATGCAGACACTATGCAAACACTATGCATAATAAAATATAATATATTCTAATTATTGTCTAATAAAACAGATAACTTTATAAAAGTATTCTGTTTTATATAAAAAGATTTTACTATTAGCCTAATAAAATGAATAACTTTATAAAAGTATTCTGTTTTATATAAAAAGCTTTTCTGTTTTATTACATTAATAATATCAATAAAACAAAACTGAGTGACTTATCACGTAAGCATTAATAATCAATATCGTGTGCTACTATGCAACCATGCGTATTACTGTACTTTTACTACTGAATAGTTCAACATTATTAATGGTAAAACTTCCGCCGTTATTTTCATAAAGTATTTTTGTCGTTTTCTCAATCCGACAATAATTCTGTTGTGGGGTCCACCAATGATTGTGTCGTCGTAGGAATATTTCCTGTTAAAACGAATATTTCCCGACCAATCGAATATTATATAGCAACTTGCGTACTTTGCAAAATTTATAAATATTACTCACAACTATAATATTATATCAATTTCACTCCATAATATTCAAAAATGATATTTATAGAAAATTCATCTTTATTTATAAAAGTTGGGGTCTTACAATATATATGTCTTATTATGAACTTATTATATATTTATTCCTTTTCATGAAGAAAATATGTGTGACACCCCCAAAATAGGTATACATCTCCTATTCTGAGTCGCCAAATACATGATACATAAACAACTACAACTTTAATATTACAATTATCATGTAAAATACGACAACATATATGCTAGGAGTTTAAATACAAATTATTGTTATCTAGACAGTATTCAAACTCAAATAAGTCCTCATTACAATTATTGATACACTATTTTATAAAATAGTGAGGACTGCTAAAATAACTGACTGGAAACATCACTTCACACCCCGACTAGTTCCTGCTATATTCTCGCCTCCAAAGAAGAAAAATGGAACAAAAGAAAATGGTGAGCTCAACTATCTCAGTAAAGAATATTATGACTAAGATAATATAGAACAAATTATCGTTAGACTTCAATAAATCAGATAAAATATAATAGACAACAAATGTGACGCCTCCAAAATAGGTATACATCACCCATCTTGAGTCGCCAAATACATGGTACAAAATTCAAATACAACTTAATTATACAACAGTCGTGTAAAATACGACAAAATATAATCTAAGAGTTTTAATAAGAATATTGTCATCTAGACAATATCTACACTCAATGGAGTCCTCATTACATTTATTGTCACACTATTTAATATAATAGTGAGGACTACTAATACTATCATCTAGACCGTCACTCCGTTCCCCGACTACTCCCAACTACGTTCTCATTTCCTGAAGAGAACAGTGAAAGAAAGGGTGAGCTTAACTAGCCCAGTAAGAAATATTATGACTAAGATAATGCAGAATAAATTATCATTAGTCTTCAACAATTTTAAACTGATAAAATACAATAGACATCAAGTTTAACTGTAGCGGAATAAGCAGTCCATTAAAAGAGTCAAGTAGAGAATAAAATCTATTATCTTTTATGATTTAAAAAGGTTTTTCATCACTTTTATCGCAGAGACTCAGCTTAATAAATAAACCACATCATCGAATCATCCCTAAACTACGGGCCAAGGATATTCATTAGATCATCAGTGGTCATGACTATACCGATTAATCCCTGGTCATAATCATATCAAAAACTGTCCATCAATGCACTACAGGCCACATAGGATTTTCACCACATCATTTGTCACATTACGATCATGATTATACCAAATAATCCCTGGTCATAATCATACCAAGTTCATCTATACACGTAAGTCAAAGATGACTTTCATCACAATATAAGCATGAGAATGATGACAATGATATAAGCATTAATTAAACGAAAATAAGGATAAATATTAAAGACTTTAAATTTATCCAAATATTATCAATCACTTAATAAACTCATAATCTAATATTATTAATATTGTAGTAATATTTTAATCACTTCTTAAACTTATAAACAATTTATTTCAATTGTTTATACTTTAACAAATAATGCATTTAATCATTCAAAAATGTCATACTCATAAGATTTTATCTCCAATGATCAAATCTCTTATCAAAAATCTGCATATACCCTATATAGGATTTTCAAGTCATAAAATCATATTTTCTAATTTTGTTACTTCACATAACATATTTAACTCATATGTTCGTAACTAAACTATTTTCATGAAAATTTACCAAATCAAATTGTTATTTTTCTATCCTTTGCCCAAACATATATACATATATTTCATACACAACAAGTATTTTTTTATAATTTTTTAACTCCCTTAAGTATTTTTCAAAAATTAATTTCTAATTAATTTCTTAAGAAATTAGCTACCTCAAGTTTAACTTCAAAAATTCCCAAATCTTGGCAGGATCTTACACATGTTAACGTGAGCTTCCAGTTTAAATTTTATGGTCATCGGAGTTATAGAACTCTAGTTATAGCGTTTTTCGTCGAAAAAACTAAAATATTGAAATAGTCATAACTTGCTCATTTTAAGTCGGAATGAGTTCATTTTTGGACAGGAGGTACTTTATACCATATATTTTCATGTCCCAAAAGGCTGGAATTTATTCCATAAAGTAAGTGGCCGAAAATGCCCTTTTAAATTTATGGGCAGTAGCTTTTTGGTACTTTACAGTTTTTGACTCCTTTGCTAAAATCAGTCCACACGAAAATCTACAACACCTTTTCCAGTGATTCCACTTGGATAAGTTAGAAAACTCATAGATCTAACTCTAGAACTTGACCACACTCAAAAATTCAAAATATAATAGGAGATATGGTCAATTGAATTTCATACTCCATTTTTACCAAAATCTGATTTTCAACCCTTTGTGATTTCTAAGAAACTTTCATGTTTTCACATAATAACTAACATAACTCATCATGACAATGACATAATAATTCAATAAAATAAGTTTAAGAATAAGTTTTAAAGATTTATAAGTTAATTTATCTTGAACTCAATAATGTCCAAATTGTCAACATGATACTACTTTGTGGAGAAAATTCAAGAATGCTCAGAAGAATATTTCCACGAAAAGATACTGGATGAAGCGCAAATATCTAGGATATTCCACTAATTTCAAAGAATATAGAAGCCAAAACATTAACCAACTGAGTATAATAGAATGTATGAAACTGCAAATAGATTTTCACCCGCCATGCAGTAATCCACGTAGACAGATCATTTCCACAATTTAATAAGGAATGAATACGAAGGATCATTCACCATGCATGTGGTAATCCATATAGACAAGTTATTCCAATAGAATAATAAAGAATGGAATAACAGAAGGATTCACCATGCGTGCGATAGACTGCACAGACATGTTATTCCTAACAGAATAATAAATAATGGAGCCAGGTCCGACATAAACGCACAGATAGGATATTCCGATAGAATAATAAATAATGGAACCAGGTCCGACGTAAATGCACAGACAGAATATTCCGACAGAATAATAAATAAAGGAACCAGGTCCGGCGTAAACGCACAGACAGGATATTCCGACAGAATGATAAAGAACGGAATATTAGAAGAATTTCACCATGAATGCGGTACTTCGCATAGACAGGTTATTCCAACATAATAATAAAGAATGGAATAATAGAAGAATTTCACCATGTATGCGGTACTTCGCATATACAGGTTATTCCAACATAATAATAAAGAATGGAATAACAGAAGAACTTCACCATGTATGCGGTACTTCGCATATACAGGTTATTCCAACAGAATAACAAGGAATGGAATAACAATAGCTCTCTTCATGAATACGAAAGAAATAATACCCCTTACCTTAGAAGAAAACTGGAATAGTGAGGTAGCAGACTTCTCTTCTCCTTTCTCTCTATAATTTCTCTCTATAATAAATGCTCTATAGCTTTAGTGAATTGGTGAGAAATGAAGGAAGAATGAGCTTCTATTTATAGGTAAATATAGTTTTAATAATTGCACATTTTGGGGCTCAAAATATTACAGTATAATACCTCCCTCTTTTTCTTCATTTTTACTTTAGTTCTGCAAGTATTATCAAACTTGCGCCACCTTCCCTAGTAGTAAATAATGTGAATCAATAGTTCAATCATGTGACTCAATAGTATAATCATGTAAAAAAACTAATTACAGTATAGTACCTTCAACTATACCTCTATTTTTAAGTTAGTCATGCAAGTATTATCAATCTTGCACCAACTCCCCTAATAGTAAATCATGTGAATCAATAGTACACACATGTGAACACATAGTTATAAGAATGTGAATTAATAGCAATTAATTACTCATTTATCCTGTTAATTACCCGATTTATCACTATAACCCCCAGACATCAATTATCATCGGAATAGATGTCGATTTCCACTAACACTAATAATCCCAACATAATAGAACTATCAAACTCATCTTTAATCAACACGAACTTATTCATCATTAATATTATAATTCACAATATTTAACAACTAGATCAGTCCTAGGAAAGAGGGGGCTTTTTGATAGAAATTTCTCCTTATTGGCGCGCAATTAGATGACCAAACCTCTCCTTGACAGAACTTTCTAGACATTGTCAATATTATAAATAATAATATGAATAACTTTGTCGTCTCAATTATTGATTTAATAATATATCATATTATGCAGATGATACTGTGACAATAATTGAATCAATAATATGAGAGATATGATGCAGCAATTACTGTAGCAATAATTGAGTATAACTGAGTGACTTCTTACGTAAGCATCAATAATCAATACCGTATGCTACTATGCAACCACGCGTATTACTGTACTTTTACTACTGGGTAGTTCAACAGTTTTAACGGTAACACTTTCGCCGTTATTTTTATAAAAAGATAATTCTGTCGTTTTCTAATTATGACAATACTTCCGTTGTGGGGTCCACCAATGATTGTGCCGTCGTACGGATATTTCCCAACAAAAAGAATATTCCTCAAATATTTTATAACAACTTGCATACTTTACATAATTTATAAATACTATTCACAACTATAACACTATCTCAAATCCACACCATAATATTAAAAAAAAATATTTTGAGAAAATTAAATCTTTATTCATAAAATTTGGGGTCTTACAATCTCCCTTCCTTATGAAATTTTGTCCTCAAAATTTACGTACGTACCTGGTATGCCGAAGAGGTTAGGATACCTCGTCAGATTCTAACTCTTGAGGTATAACATTTGAGTGTCGAATATGATCCTTCTTATCCAAGATTTTAACACGTATCTCCTCATACATTAAATCTTCTGCTATCTCGTCTATTTCTAATTCAATATTGTGGTTCGGGTCGTCCACATATTTACGTAACATCGATACGTGAAAAACGTTATGAACACGCGATATACTTGGCGGTAAGGCGAGTCTATAGGCCACAGTTCCTACTCGATCGAGGATTAAAAATGGGACAATGAATCGAGGATTGAGCTTTCCTCTCTTCGTCGATTCTTGCTTCTAGAATAACGCCTTCTAGAACCTTCTTCTTCACATTCATCAGATCTGAGTTTGTAATTTGAGCGGCTTTTAACTTTATCAATTAAAGTCGATTCTAATCGTATATTTGTTATCTTCACATGGGTCCCTAGAGTCATTAACTCTATCTTCATCATTTGTAAGTTATACGAAATGGGTTTTTGTGTTAACAACATCGCACTCGTAAACGCATACGATCTTCTACTCAACGCGTCAGCTACCACGTTCGTTCTTCCACAATGATATTGAATGATATAGTCGTAATCTTCAACCACTCGAGCCAACATCTTTGGCGCATAATACGTTCGTTCTAGATGAAGAAGTGTTTATGGGTTTTAGAAATGGATTTTGTATTGGGGTCAATACAAAATTCGATTTCACGCTCTAGGGTAGGCTAGGAAGTCTTCAAGAATACGTCAAGAAATTTATTAACAATAGAAATGTCATTTAAAACTATGACTCTCATCCAAGACTTGGATAGCACGTCACATTGATACCTATCAACTTGCCACAGTTATTCATGACGTCGCCTACAGAAAGTCTGGCTTCGGTGCATTCCACATAAGGAAGTCAACAACAAAAGGACCGGGGATCTTTACTTATGGCTTGATATGACAATGATTGACTTTAGTGGTTTGGTTGCTTGAATTCACATAACAGGTTGGTTACGAATATGAAAGCTAACAACCTTACGAAAAGCATGATGAGTAGTTAACCAATCGATTCCTAAAATCGCATCAAAGGCAAGTATTTTCAAAGAGATAAGATCGACAGGTAATGTGAAAGTGTCGATTTGAATCAACAAGATTTATAAACAGTGGAGGTAACGAAGGTTTCTCCTAACGGAGTTTCAACCGATAAGTCAAAGTCTAACTTCTCTAGAGTTAAATTTAAACGTTGAGTGCAAGCAAGATAGATAAAATAATGGGTAGAACCGATATCTAATAAGGTATAGACTTCGCAAGAATTTATAATTAACTAACCCGTGCTAACTTCGTTCGGGTTACTCTCTTTTTGAGAAGTCACGAAAAATGCTATTCCTGAAACCACCGACTTTGTTTTGTCCGTATCCGCCTTTGGTGCCACCGTCCCAGCTGGACTTGACTTTGATGCATGACAAAATTGAGCTAAATGACCTTCTCTTCTTGAAATTTCCACTTCTATTATCTTGACCATGATTACCACCGAAGTGGTTACCATTCTGGGCATGATAATTTCCCCCATGATGGTTATCATTATTTCGATGGCCGTTGCCACCGATATGATTATTATCGTGTTGTTGGTCATTACCTTTTGGTTGAGCTGACTCAACGGTCTCATGTGCTTCATTGCTTATCTCAATATTTTCAGATGTCATTCGCAAACACTGTCACAAAACAAGGGTTAATTAACATATCACATATTATCCCTATACTCTGACCGACCAATTAAATACCAAATAAACTTAGGTAGGTCATACTAGCGAATGAATTCCCCGTTTTTTCCCTCCTAGTTCTTGTCTCATATTTCAGCTAGGGATCATATCCCTAAGCTTTGATACCAACTGTGACGCCCCCAAAATAGGTATACATCACCCATCTTGAGTCGCCAAATACATGGTACAAAATTCAAATACAACTTAACTATACAACAGTCGTGTAAAATACGACAAAACATAATCTAAGAGTTTTAATAAGAATATTGTCATCTAGACAATATCCACACTTAATGGAGTCCTCATTATATTTATTGTCACACTATTTAACAGAATAGTGAGGACTACTAATACTATTATCTGGACCGTCACTCCATTCCCCGACTAGTCCTAACTACGTTCTCATTTTCTGAAGAGAACAGTGAAATAAAGGGTGAGCTCAACTAGCCCAGTAAGAAATATTATGACTAAGATAATGCAGAATAAATTATCATTAGTCTTCAATAATGTTAAACTGATAAAATACAATATACATCAAGTTTAACTGTAGCGGAATAAGCAATCCATTAAAAGAGTCAAGTAGAAAATAAAATCTACTATCTCTTATGATTTAAAAAGGTTTTCATCACTTTTATCGCTGAGACTCAGCTTAATAAATAAACCACATTATCGAATCATCCCTGCACTACGGGCCAAGGATATTCATTAGATCATCAATGGTCATGACAATACTGATTAATCCCTGGTTATAATCATGCTAAAAACTGTCCATCAATGCACTACAGGCCACTGAGGACTTTCACCATATCATTCGTCACATTACGGTAATGATTATACCAAATAATCCCTGGTCATAATCATACCAAGTTCATCTATACACGTAAGCCAAAGATGACTTTCATCACAATATAAGCATGAGAATTATGACAATGATATAAGCATTAATCAAACGAAAATAAGGATAAATATTAAAGACTTTAAATTTATCCAAATATTATCAATCACTTAATAAACTCATAATCTAATATTATTAATATTATAACAATATTTTAATCACTTCTTAAACTTATAAACAATTTATTTCAATTGTTTATACTTTAACAAATAATGCATTTAATCATTCAAAAATGCCATACTCATAAGATTTCATCACCAATGATCAAATCCCTTATCAAAAATCTGCATATATCCTATATAGGATTTCCAAGCCATAAAATTCTATTTTCTAATTTTGTTACTTCACATAACAAATTTAACTCATATGTTCGTAACTAAACCATTTTCATGAAAATTTACCAAATCAAATTGTTATTTTTCTATCCTTTGCCCAAACATATATACATATATTTCATACACAACAAGTATTTTTTTATAATTTTTTAACTCCCTTAAGTATTTTTCAAAAATTAATTTCTAATTAATTTCTTAAGAAATTAGCTACCTCAAGTTTAACTTCAAAAATTCCCAAATCTTGGCAGGATCTTACACATGTTAACGTGAGCTTCCAGTTTAAATTTTATGGTCATCGGAGTTATAGAACTCTAGTTATAGCGTTTTTCGTCGAAAAAACTAAAATATTGAAATAGTCATAACTTGCTCATTTTAAGTCGGAATGAGTTCATTTTTGGACAGGAGGTACTTTATACCATATATTTTTATGTCCCAAAAGGCTGGAATTTATTCCATAAAGTAAGTGGCCGAAAATGCCCTTTTAAATTTATGGGCAGTAGCTTTTTGGTACTTTACAGTTTTTGACTCCTTTGCTAAAATCAGTCCACACGAAAATCTACAACACCTTTTCCAGCGATTCCACTTGGATAAGTTAGAAAACTCATAGATCTAACTCTAGAAGTTGACCACACTCAAAAATTCGAAATATAATAGGAGATATGGTCAATTGAATTTCATACTCCATTTTTACCAAAATCTGATTTTCAACCCTTTGTGATTTCTAAGAAACTTTCATGTTTTCACACAATAACCAACATAACTCATCATGACAATGGCATAATAATTCAATAAAACAAGCTCAAGAATAAGTTTTAAAGATTTATAAGTTAATTTATCCTGAACTCAATAATGTCCAAATTGTCAACATGATACTGCTTTGTATAGAAAATTCAAGAATGCTCAGAAGAATATTTCCACGAAAAGATACTGGATGAAGCGCAAATATCTAGGATATTCCATTAATTTTAAAGAATATAGAAGCCAAAACTTTAACCAACTTAGTATAATAGAATGTATAAAACTGTAAATGAATTTTCACCTGCCATGCGGTAATTCACGTAGACAGATCATTTCCACAATTTAATAAGGAATGAATACGAAGGATCATTCACCATGCATGTGGTAATCCATATAGACAAGTTATTCCAATAGAATAATAAAGAATGGAATAACAGAAGGATTCACCATGCGTGCGATAGACTGCACAGACATGTTATTCCTAACAGAATAATAAATAATGGAGCCAGGTCCGACATAAACGCACAGATAGGATATTCCGATAGAATAATAAATAATGGAACCAGGTCCGACGTAAATGCACAGACAGAATATTCCGACAGAATAATAAATAAAGGAACCAGGTCCGGCGTAAACGCACAGACAGGATATTCCGACAGAATGATAAAGAACGGAATATTAGAAGAATTTCACCATGAATGCGGTACTTCGCATAGACAGGTTATTCCAACATAATAATAAAGAATGGAATAATAGAAGAATTTCACCATGTATGCGGTACTTCGCATATACAGGTTATTCCAACATAATAATAAAGAATGGAATAACAGAAGAACTTCACCATGTATGCGGTACTTCGCATATACAGGTTATTCCAACAGAATAACAAGGAATGGAATAACAATAGCTCTCTTCATGAATACGAAAGAAATAATACCCCTTACCTTAGAAGAAAACTGGAATAGTGAGGTAGCAGACTTCTCTTCTCCTTTCTCTCTATAATTTCTCTCTATAATAAATGCTCTATAGCTTTAGTGAATTGGTGAGAAATGAAGGAAGAATGAGCTTCTATTTATAGGTAAATATAGTTTTAATAATTGCACATTTTGGGGCTCAAAATATTACAGTATAATACCTCCCTCTTTTTCTTCATTTTTACTTTAGTTCTGCAAGTATTATCAAACTTGCGCCACCTTCCCTAGTAGTAAATAATGTGAATCAATAGTTCAATCATGTGACTAAATAGTATAATCATGTAAAAAAACTAATTACAGTATAGTACCTTCAACTATACCTCTATTTTTAAGTTAGTCATGCAAGTATTATCAATCTTGCACCAACTCCCCTAATAGTAAATCATGTGAATCAATAGTACACACATGTGAACACATAGTTATAAGAATGTGAATTAATAGCAATTAATTACTCATTTATCCTGTTAATTACCCGATTTATCACTATAACCCCCAGACATCAATTATCATCGGAATAGATGTCGATTTCCACTAACACTAATAATCCCAACATAATAGAACTATCAAACTCATCTTTAATCAACACGAACTTATTCATCATTAATATTATAATTCACAATATTTAACAACTAGATCAGTCCTAGGAAAGAGGGGGCTTTTTGATAGAAATTTCTCCTTATTGGCGCGCAATTAGATGACCAAACCTCTCCTTGACAGAACTTTCTAGACATTGTCAATATTATAAATAATAATATGAATAACTTTGTCGTCTCAATTATTGATTTAATAATATATCATATTATGCAGATGATACTGTGACAATAATTGAATCAATAATATGAGAGATATGATGCAGCAATTACTGTAGCAATAATTGAGTATAACTGAGTGACTTCTTACGTAAGCATCAATAATCAATACCGTATGCTACTATGCAACCACGCGTATTACTGTACTTTTACTACTGGGTAGTTCAACAGTTTTAACGGTAACACTTTCGCCGTTATTTTTATAAAAAGATAATTCTGTCGTTTTCTAATTATGACAATACTTCCGTTGTGGGGTCCACCAATGATTGTGCCGTCGTACGGATATTTCCCAACAAAAAGAATATTCCTCAAATATTTTATAACAACTTGCATACTTTACATAATTTATAAATACTATTCACAACTATAACACTATCTCAAATCCACACCATAATATTAAAAAAAAATATTTTGAGAAAATTAAATCTTTATTCATAAAATTTGGGGTCTTACAATCTCCCTTCCTTATGAAATTTTGTCCTCAAAATTTACGTACGTACCTGGTATGCCGAAGAGGTTAGGATACCTCGTCAGATTCTAACTCTTGAGGTATAACATTTGAGTGTCGAATATGATCCTTCTTATCCAAGATTTTAACACGTATCTCCTCATACATTAAATCTTCTGCTATCTCGTCTATTTCTAATTCAATATTGTGGTTCGGGTCGTCCACATATTTACGTAACATCGATACGTGAAAAACGTTATGAACACGCGATATACTTGGCGGTAAGGCGAGTCTATAGGCCACAGTTCCTACTCGATCGAGGATTAAAAATGGGACAATGAATCGAGGATTGAGCTTTCCTCTCTTCGTCGATTCTTGCTTCTAGAATAACGCCTTCTAGAACCTTCTTCTTCACATTCATCAGATCTGAGTTTGTAATTTGAGCGGCTTTTAACTTTATCAATTAAAGTCGATTCTAATCGTATATTTGTTATCTTCACATGGGTCCCTAGAGTCATTAACTCTATCTTCATCATTTGTAAGTTATACGAAATGGGTTTTTGTGTTAACAACATCGCACTCGTAAACGCATACGATCTTCTACTCAACGCGTCAGCTACCACGTTCGTTCTTCCACAATGATATTGAATGATATAGTCGTAATCTTCAACCACTCGAGCCAACATCTTTGGCGCATAATACGTTCGTTCTAGATGAAGAAGTGTTTATGGGTTTTAGAAATGGATTTTGTATTGGGGTCAATACAAAATTCGATTTCACGCTCTAGGGTAGGCTAGGAAGTCTTCAAGAATACGTCAAGAAATTTATTAACAATAGAAATGTCATTTAAAACTATGACTCTCATCCAAGACTTGGATAGCACGTCACATTGATACCTATCAACTTGCCACAGTTATTCATGACGTCGCCTACAGAAAGTCTGGCTTCGGTGCATTCCACATAAGGAAGTCAACAACAAAAGGACCGGGGATCTTTACTTATGGCTTGATATGACAATGATTGACTTTAGTGGTTTGGTTGCTTGAATTCACATAACAGGTTGGTTACGAATATGAAAGCTAACAACCTTACGAAAAGCATGATGAGTAGTTAACCAATCGATTCCTAAAATCGCATCAAAGGCAAGTATTTTCAAAGAGATAAGATCGACAGGTAATGTGAAAGTGTCGATTTGAATCAACAAGATTTATAAACAGTGGAGGTAACGAAGGTTTCTCCTAACGGAGTTTCAACCGATAAGTCAAAGTCTAACTTCTCTAGAGTTAAATTTAAACGTTGAGTGCAAGCAAGATAGATAAAATAATGGGTAGAACCGATATCTAATAAGGTATAGACTTCGCAAGAATTTATAATTAACTAACCCGTGCTAACTTCGTTCGGGTTACTCTCTTTTTGAGAAGTCACGAAAAATGCTATTCCTGAAACCACCGACTTTGTTTTGTCCGTATCCGCCTTTGGTGCCACCGTCCCAGCTGGACTTGACTTTGATGCATGACAAAATTGAGCTAAATGACCTTCTCTTCTTGAAATTTCCACTTCTATTATCTTGACCATGATTACCACCGAAGTGGTTACCATTCTGGGCATGATAATTTCCCCCATGATGGTTATCATTATTTCGATGGCCGTTGCCACCGATATGATTATTATCGTGTTGTTGGTCATTACCTTTTGGTTGAGCTGACTCAACGGTCTCATGTGCTTCATTGCTTATCTCAATATTTTCAGATGTCATTCGCAAACACTGTCACAAAACAAGGGTTAATTAACATATCACATATTATCCCTATACTCTGACCGACCAATTAAATACCAAATAAACTTAGGTAGGTCATACTAGCGAATGAATTCCCCGTTTTTTCCCTCCTAGTTCTTGTCTCATATTTCAGCTAGGGATCATATCCCTAAGCTTTGATACCAACTGTGACGCCCCCAAAATAGGTATACATCACCCATCTTGAGTCGCCAAATACATGGTACAAAATTCAAATACAACTTAACTATACAACAGTCGTGTAAAATACGACAAAACATAATCTAAGAGTTTTAATAAGAATATTGTCATCTAGACAATATCCACACTTAATGGAGTCCTCATTATATTTATTGTCACACTATTTAACAGAATAGTGAGGACTACTAATACTATTATCTGGACCGTCACTCCATTCCCCGACTAGTCCTAACTACGTTCTCATTTTCTGAAGAGAACAGTGAAATAAAGGGTGAGCTCAACTAGCCCAGTAAGAAATATTATGACTAAGATAATGCAGAATAAATTATCATTAGTCTTCAATAATGTTAAACTGATAAAATACAATATACATCAAGTTTAACTGTAGCGGAATAAGCAATCCATTAAAAGAGTCAAGTAGAAAATAAAATCTACTATCTCTTATGATTTAAAAAGGTTTTCATCACTTTTATCGCTGAGACTCAGCTTAATAAATAAACCACATTATCGAATCATCCCTGCACTACGGGCCAAGGATATTCATTAGATCATCAATGGTCATGACAATACTGATTAATCCCTGGTTATAATCATGCTAAAAACTGTCCATCAATGCACTACAGGCCACTGAGGACTTTCACCATATCATTCGTCACATTACGGTAATGATTATACCAAATAATCCCTGGTCATAATCATACCAAGTTCATCTATACACGTAAGCCAAAGATGACTTTCATCACAATATAAGCATGAGAATTATGACAATGATATAAGCATTAATCAAACGAAAATAAGGATAAATATTAAAGACTTTAAATTTATCCAAATATTATCAATCACTTAATAAACTCATAATCTAATATTATTAATATTATAACAATATTTTAATCACTTCTTAAACTTATAAACAATTTATTTCAATTGTTTATACTTTAACAAATAATGCATTTAATCATTCAAAAATGCCATACTCATAAGATTTCATCACCAATGATCAAATCCCTTATCAAAAATCTGCATATATCCTATATAGGATTTCCAAGCCATAAAATTCTATTTTCTAATTTTGTTACTTCACATAACAAATTTAACTCATATGTTCGTAACTAAACCATTTTCATGAAAATTTACCAAATCAAATTGTTATTTTTCTATCCTTTGCCCAAACATATATACATATATTTCATACACAACAAGTATTTTTTTATAATTTTTTAACTCCCTTAAGTATTTTTCAAAAATTAATTTCTAATTAATTTCTTAAGAAATTAGCTACCTCAAGTTTAACTTCAAAAATTCCCAAATCTTGGCAGGATCTTACACATGTTAACGTGAGCTTCCAGTTTAAATTTTATGGTCATCGGAGTTATAGAACTCTAGTTATAGCGTTTTTCGTCGAAAAAACTAAAATATTGAAATAGTCATAACTTGCTCATTTTAAGTCGGAATGAGTTCATTTTTGGACAGGAGGTACTTTATACCATATATTTTTATGTCCCAAAAGGCTGGAATTTATTCCATAAAGTAAGTGGCCGAAAATGCCCTTTTAAATTTATGGGCAGTAGCTTTTTGGTACTTTACAGTTTTTGACTCCTTTGCTAAAATCAGTCCACACGAAAATCTACAACACCTTTTCCAGCGATTCCACTTGGATAAGTTAGAAAACTCATAGATCTAACTCTAGAAGTTGACCACACTCAAAAATTCGAAATATAATAGGAGATATGGTCAATTGAATTTCATACTCCATTTTTACCAAAATCTGATTTTCAACCCTTTGTGATTTCTAAGAAACTTTCATGTTTTCACACAATAACCAACATAACTCATCATGACAATGGCATAATAATTCAATAAAACAAGCTCAAGAATAAGTTTTAAAGATTTATAAGTTAATTTATCCTGAACTCAATAATGTCCAAATTGTCAACATGATACTGCTTTGTATAGAAAATTCAAGAATGCTCAGAAGAATATTTCCACGAAAAGATACTGGATGAAGCGCAAATATCTAGGATATTCCATTAATTTTAAAGAATATAGAAGCCAAAACTTTAACCAACTTAGTATAATAGAATGTATAAAACTGTAAATGAATTTTCACCTGCCATGCGGTAATTCACGTAGACAGATCATTTCCACAATTTAATAAGGAATGAATACGAAGGATCATTCAGCATGCATGTGGCAATCCGCATAGACAGATTATTTCAACAGAATAATAAAGAATGAAATAACAGAAGGATTCACCGTACGTGTGATAGACTGCACAGACAGGTTATTCCTAATAGAATAATAAATATTGGAACCAGGTCCGGCATAAACGCACAGACAAGATATTCCGACAGAATAATAAATAATGGAACCAGGTCCGGCGTAAACGCACAGACATGATATTCCGACGGAATAATAAATATTATTATTTATTCCGACAGGATATAATAAATAAAGGAACTAGGTCCGGCGTAAACACACAGACAGGATATTCTGATAGAATGATAAAGAACGAATATTAGAAGAATTTCACCATGAATGTGGTACTTCGCATAGACAAGTTATTTCAACATAATAATAAAGAATGGAATAACAGAAGAATTTCGCCATGTATGCGGTACTTCGCATATACAGGTTATTTCAACATAATAATAAAGAATGGAATAACAGAAGAACTTCACCATGTATGCGGCACTTTGCATATATAGGTTATTCCAACAGAATAATAAGGAATGAAATAATAATAGCTCTCTTCATGAATAAAAAAGAAATAATACCCCTTACCTTAGAAAAACTGGATACTGAAATAGTGAGGTAGCAAACTTTTCTTCTTCTTTCTCTCCATAATTTCTCTTTATAATAAATGCTCTATAGCTTTACTGAATTGGTGAGAAATGAAGGAAGAATGAGTTTCTATTTATAAGAAAATATAATTTTAATAATTACACATTTTGGGGCTCAAAATATTACAGTATAATACCTCCTTCTTTTTCTTCATTTTTACTTTAGTCCTGCAAGTATTATCAAATTTGCACCACCTCCCCTAATAGTAAATAATGTGAATCAATAGTTCAATCATGTGACTCAATAGTATAATCATGTGAAAAAACTAATTACAATATAGAACCTTCAACTATACCTCCATTTTTAAGTTAGTCATGCAAGTATTATCAATCTTACACCAACTCCCCTAATAATAAATCATGTGAATCAATAGTACACACATGTGAATACATAGTTATAAGCATGTAAATTAATAGCAATTAATTGCTCATTTATCCTGTTAATTACCCGATTTATCACTATAACCCCCATACATCAATTATCATCGGAATAGATGTTGATTTCTACTAACACTAATAATCCCAACATAATGGAACTATCAAACTCATCTTTAATCAACACGAACTTATTCATCATTAATATTATAATTCACAATATTTAACAACCAGATCATTCTTAGGAAAGAGGGGGCTTTCCGACAGGGATTTCTCCTTATTGGCGCACAACTAGATGACCAAACCTCTCCTTGACAGAACTTTCTAGACATTGTCAATATTGTAAATAATAATATGAATAACTTTGTCGTCTCATTTTTTGATTTAATAATATATCATATTATGCAGATGATACTGTGACAATAATTGAATCAATAATATGAGAGATATGATGCAGCAATTACTGTAACAATAATTGAGTATAACTGAGTGTCTTCTTACGTAAGCATCAATAATCAATACCGTGTGCTACTATGCAACCACGCATATTACTGTACTTTTACTACCGGGTAGTTCAACAGTTTTAACGGTAACACTTTCGCCGTTATTTTTTTAAAAAGATAATTTTGTCATTTTCTAATTACGACAATACTTCCGTTGTGGGGTCCACCAATGATTGTGCCGTCATACGGATATTCCTCGACAAAAAGAATATTCCCCGAATATTTTATAACAACTTGTATACTTCGTAAAATTTATAAATACTACCCACAACTATAACACTATCTCAAATCCACACCATAATATTAAAAAAAATATTTCGAGAAAATTAAATCTTTATTCATAAAATTTGGGGTCTTACAACAAGTTTGAGATCAATATTCGCAGCGGAAATAACAATTCATTAGAAGAGTTAAGTAGAGAATGAAATCTATTATCATCTATGAATTTAAAAGTCCATCATCAATATTTTATCCCTGTAACATCAATCAATATACATCTTGCATTAAATATTCATCTTTGCACTACATACTAAAGATATTCATTTGTGTCATCAGTTGGTCATGTTCATCTCAACACCTGTTCATCTTTGCACTACGAGCCAAAGATATTCATCAGGAAATCATTCATCTTTACACTACAGGCCAAAGATATTCAGTAATATCATCATTTTGGACTGAGGATGACGAAAATATTTTAAAGAAAACGAATCCAGTGAGATAAAAGAATAAGGATTAAGGATTCGTATTTTGGTTCATCCATATTCAAAAATACTCCATAATAAACCATTGTAAGGCAGAATTCAAGAATGAAGATCAAAACATGGATACAATCAAAGCTAGTAACCATAATAAACAACTTGGACAAGAAAAGAAAAAAAATTTAATTTTTCTGTGAATAGTGTTGTATACGTGAATAGTATCGTATACGTGAATAGTAATCCCGACACAAAAAGACAAGAATTTCACAAGAAGAATCTTACCAATATTTCGGTATAATGATATTAAAAGAAATAACATCATTTACAAAAAAAATAGCATTCCTTACCTCAAAAGAATAGTACTTCTGGCTGGAATATCAGATATAACGATGAAGGAAACTTGCACCATATAACAACACTCAAAGTATCAAAATACTCACAAAAATACGCTCGATAATATATAGAGAGAAAACTTCATATTCTGGTGTGTTTTTCAATTCTAACTTAATCATCCTATTTATAGGAAAATGCTTAGAACACCAAAATAAAAAATTTAATAAAATAATAATATTTATTAAAAAATTTCACGCCCACCTATTGAAATCTGAATTCAGCACATTTACAACACATGTGGGGCCTACCCAATTACAAAAAATGTTTTTCTTAAAATAAATATTTTGAACTCCAAAAATTAATTATTCTGAAACTTCAATAATTCATAACAAATAGCCTTTTTTTTCAAAAAAATTCGAATTTTATGTCCATTCCATAGGAAATTTAATTCTCTACAACTTTGTAGCTTTAAGTTTTTCTAAATTCTAAATAGAAATTGACCGAAATCCACATACGGACGATTTTACAGGCTATAATCAAATTTCAGTCAAAAATGGGATCTACCAACATGTTTTAAAAAAAAAATACTCTTCATCCTCATTTATTCATATATCACACATTCATTGTAAAAATATCACTATTATTATATTTGTAAGACCCCAACTTTTATAAATAAAGATGAATTTTCTATAAATATCATTTTTGAATATTATGGAGTTAATTTGATATAATGTTATAGTTGTGGGTAATATTTATAAATTTTGCAAAGTACGCAAGTTGTTATATAATATTCGATTGGTCGGGGAATATTCGTTTTAACAGGGAATATTCGTACAACGACACAATCATTGGTGGACCCCACAACTGAATTATTGTCGGATTGAGAAAACGACAAAAATATTTTATTAAAAATAACGGCGGAAGTTTTACCATTATTACTGTTGAACTACTCGGTAGTAAAAGTACAGTAATACGTGTGGTTGCATAGTAGCACACGGTATTGATTATTAATGCTTATGTGAGAAGTCACTCAGTTTGATTCAATTATTGTCAGTTAATAATATGAATTATTTAGCGATAATGACGTTTTGTTTTATTCGTATTATTAACGTAATAAAACAGAAACATCTTTTTATATAAAACAGAATACTTTATTAAAGTTATTCTATAAATAGAATATATTATATTTTATTTAAAAGATTTTTCTTTAAATATGGACCGTCAGATTAAAGTAATCAATCTGGACCGTTCATGGATTAGTTACTATGCATTCTATTTTTCTATAAATAGCAGCTCATTCCTTCATTATTTCTTACGAATTCGCTGAACTCTAGAGAGAGAAACTATAGAGAGAGAGAAGAAGAGTATTCTGCTACTTAACTACTTCCTTATTTCAGCTCTTCTTTAAAACGGTAAGGGGTGTTATTCTTTCTTATTCATGAAGAGAACTGTTGTTATTCCATTTCTTATTATTCTGTTGGAGTAACCTGTATACGCGGTCTACCCTATACTTGGTGACATTCTTCTATTATTCTGTTGGAACATCCTGTCTGTGTGTTTTACATCGTACCTGGTTCCGTTTTTATTATTATTCTGTTGGAACATCCTGTCTGTGTGTTTTACACCGGACCTGGTTCCGTTTTTGTTATTATTCTGTTGGAACATCCTGTCTGTGTGTTTTACATCGGACCTGGTTCCGTCTTGTTATTTTTCTGTTGGAACATCCTGTCTGTGTGTTTTACACCGGACCTGGTTCCATTATTTATTATTCTGTCGGAATATCCTGTCTGTGCATTTACGCCGGACCTGGTTCCATTATTTATTATTCTGTCGGAATATCCTGTCTGTGCGTTTACGACGGACCTGTTCCATTATTTATTATTCTGTCGGAATATCCTGTCTGTGCGTTTACGCCGGACCTGGTTCCATTATTTATTATTCTTTTGGAATAACCTGTTTGTGCGGTCTATCGCATGCATGGTGATTTCTTTTGTTATTCCATTCTTTATTGTACTCAGTTGGTTAAGTTTTGACTTCTATACTCCATGAAATTTGTGGAATATCCTTGATAATTGCGTTTCATCCAGTATTTTTTTCATGAAAATATTCTTCTAAGCATTCTTGAATTTTACTCCACAAAGCAGTATCATGTTGACAATTTGGACGTTATTAATTCTTGGATAAATTAATTCTTGAACTTGTTTTATTGAATTCTTATATCATTGTCATCATCCTCATGTTTATAAAATGTTAAAAGTCATCTGTGGCATGTAGTGCATAGATGGACTTGGTATGATTATGACCAGGGATTATTCGGTATAATCATGACCGTAATGTTACAAATGATGTGGTAAAAGTCCTCATTGGCCCGTAGTGCATTGATGGACAGTTGTTGGCATGATCATGACCATTAATGAATACACGAATATCCTTGGCCGTAGTGCAGGGGTGATTCGATGATGTGGATTATTTTATTAAGCTGAGTCACAGCGATAACAGTGTTGAAAAACCTTTTAAATCATAAAAGATAGTAGAGTTTATTTTCTACTTGACTCTTTTAATGGATTGCTTGTTCCACTGCAGTTAAACTTGATGTCTATTATATTTTATCAGTTTAACATTGTTGAAGGCTAATGATAATTTATTCTGCATTATCTTAGTCATAATATTTCTTACTGGGCTAGTTGAGCTCACCCTTTCTTTCACTGTTCTCTTCAGGAAATGAGAACGTAGCTGGGGCAAGTCGGGAAATGGAGTGATGTTTCGAATGATAGTATTAGTTAGTAGTCCTCACTATTCTATGTTATAGTGTGTTAATAAATGTAATGAGGACTCCTTTTGAGTATGAATACTCTCTAGAAGATAATATTTGTATTCAAACTCAAAGTTTATGTTTTGTCGTATTGTACACGACAGTTGTATTAGTAAGTTGTATTTGTATTCTGTACTATATATCTGACGACCCAAGATGGGTGATGTATACCTATTTTTGGGGGCGTCACAGTTGGTATCAGAGCTTAGGGATATGATCCCTGGCTAAGATGTGAGAATAGAACTAGGAGGGGAGAGACGGGGAATTTCTTCGCTAGTATGACCTACCTAAGTTTATTTGCATGGTATTTAATTGGTCGGTCATAATATAAAGATAATATATGACATATCAATTAACTTTTATTTTGTGGCAGTATCTAAAAATGGCATCTGAGAATGTTGAGAATAGCAATGGAGCGCAGGCGACTGATGATTCACCACATATCAATAATCAGGATAATGTTCATCAGGAAGGTGACAATCCTCATGCAAACAACAACACTGACCAGATGATGAATGATGGAATGTTCAGAGGTTTTATGCAATTCATGCAACAACAGGTGAAAGCGGCTCCTGTCCACAACGTAGGTGGAAATACTGGAAACTCTCAGGCGGTCACCGCTAAACAGTTTAAGGAGCTGGGACCACCGGAGTTTAAGGGAGAACCCAAGCCACTTGTAGCTGAAACATGGATAAAGCAGATCACCAAGATATTTGATGTCTTGGGTTGCTCCGAGGAGCAAAAGGTTCCCTTTGCCGCCTTTATGTTGCGAGGAGAGGCAGATTACTGGTGGGAATCGATAAAGCGTACTCAACCTGCCGCACTGAAGATGTCTTGGGAGAAGTTCCAAGAGCTGTTTAACGACAAATACTTTCCCGAGAGTATTCGTCACATGAAGGAGGTGGAGTTCATCAAATTGGAGCAGAATAATATGACCGTGTCGCAGTACGAGGCAAAATTTGCGGAGTTATCCCGGTTTGCGTCCCACCTGGTGGATAATGAAGAAAGAATGACGCGAATGTTTTTAAGAGGTTTGAAGCCGGAGATACGTCAACATCTTGTTTCTCATAAACTGTGTTTGTATTCAGATGTTGTAAATAGGGCTCAGTTGGTGGAGCGCGATAACGAGACAACGCAACCAAAAGAGAGCAGCCGGCAAAATGATAATACCAGTGAAAGCAGTCATCGAAGCGGTGACAACAAGCGTGGAGGGAATCAACAGGCCAGAAATGGTAACCACTTCGGTGGTAATCAGGGCCAAAACAATAAAAATGGGCATTTCAAGAAGAGGAGATTCAACAATGATGGAAAGACGTCAGCACCAACACCTATCGTTAAGGAAGGAGAACGACCACCTATCATATGTTTCAAATGCGGAGGGGAGGGGCACATCAGTCCAAACTGCGCGATGCCGTCCAAAGCATACTATAATTGTGGAAGAGAAGGTCATTTAGCCCGATTTTGTCGTTTACCGAAGATAAATTCAGCTAGGATGGAGGCACCAAAGGCCGTCCCAAAAAAGTCAAAATCGGTAGTGCAAGGGAGAGCGTTTGTTGTGAACTCCCAGAGAGCAAGGAACCCGAATGAGGTCATCACGGGTAAGCTTATCATAAACTCCAACGAAATCTATACTTTATTTGATACCGGTTCTACCCATTCTTTTATTTCTCCTACTTGCGCTCATCGATTAAATTTGATTCCGGAGAAATTAGACTTTGACTTAGCAATTGAAACTCCATTGGGAGAAACCTTCATTACATCCACGGTTTATAAGTCTTGTTTGGTTCAAGTTGGTACCCACACATTACCTGTCGATCTTATTTCATTAAAAATACTTGCATTTGACGTGATTCTAGGGATTGATTGGTTAACTACTTATCATGCAAAAATTGATTGTTTTCGTAAGGTTGTTAGCTTTCATATTCCTAATCGACCTATTATGCGAATTCAAGCAACCAAACCATTAAAATCAATCGCTGTCATCTCAAGCCATAAAGCTATTCGTTTATTAAAAAACGGATGTCAAGCTTTCTTAGCTCATGTCACAGATCTAAACAAAAATACGTCAGCTTTGAATGATATTTCTGTTGTTAATAAATTTCCTGACGTATTTCCCGAAGAACTTCCTGGCCTACCCTCAGAGCGTGAAATTGAATTTTGTATCGACCTTGAACCCTGTACAAAACCCATTTCCAAAGCCCCATATCGAATGGCTCCTATTGAACTTCAGGAGTTAAAGACCCAACTGCAGGAATTGTTAGACATTGGTTTTATTCGTCCTAGTACTTCTCCTTGGGGTGCTCCTGTGCTATTCGTGAAGAAGAAAGATGGAAGTATGCGACTTTGTATTGATTATCGGGAGTTGAATCATGTCACCATCAAAAATAGGTACCCATTGCCACGTATTGATGACCTGTTTGACCAGTTGCAAGGAGCACAATTCTTTTCAAAGATCGATCTTCGTTCTGGATATCATCAGCTGAAGGTTAGAACTGAGGATATTCCAAAGACGGCTTTTAGAACTCGGTACGGGCATTATGAATTCCTAGTCATGTCCTTTGGATTGACTAATGCTCCTGCTGCCTTCATGGATATGATGAACAGGGTATTTAAGGAATATTTGGATCACTTTGTGGTCGTCTTTATCGATGACATCCTTATTTATTCCAAAAGCCGTGAAGATCATGAGCAACACTTGAGGTTGGTACTCCAAAAGCTTCGTGAATACAAACTTTATGCCAAGTTAAAGAAATGCGAGTTCTGGCTGGAAGAGGTAGCATTCCTTGGGCACGTAGTATCAAGTCGTGGAATATCGGTTGACCCAGCAAAGATTGATGCTATTCAAAACTGGGAGCAACCTAAATCAGTGACCGAAGTACGTAGCTTTCTTGGTTTAGCTGGTTATTATCGGAGATTCGTGGAAGGATTTTCTCGAATCGCTACTCCATTAACTCAGCTGACTCGGAAAGATACAAAGTTCGGTTGGAGCGAAGAATGTGAGCAGAGTTTTCAAGAACTCAAGAGGAGACTCATTTCAGCACCTGTTCTAACAATACCATCTGGCTCGGAGGGATTTGTCATCTACAGTGATGCTTCGAGCAAAGGGTTGGGATGCGTTCTCATGCAACATGGAAAAGTCATAGCCTATGCATCAAGACAACTCAAGGAATATGAGAGGAATTATCCTACTCATGATCTAGAGTTGGCAGCTGTTGTCTTTGCACTTAAAATTTGGAGGCATTACTTGTATGGGGAGAAGGTGGAGATCTTTACGGATCATAAAAGCCTCAAATATTTCTTCACTCAAAAGGAACTCAACATGCGACAACGACGTTGGCTTGAACTGTTGAAAGATTATGATCATACCATTCAATACCATCCTGGAAAAGCGAACGTGGTAGCTGACGCATTGAGTAGAAGATCATATGCAAGTACGAGTGCGATATTGTCAACACAAAGGCCCATTTTGTGTGATTTGCAAAGGATGGAGATAGAGTTAAAGACTCCAGGGACCCATGTGATGATGGCGAATATACGAGTAGAACCGACTTTAATCGATAAAGTTAAAGCTGCTCAAGCTACAGACCTGGAGCTGATGCGTATGAGGAAGAAAGTGCAAGAAGGTGCTATGCCGGAAGCAAGAATCGATGAAGAAGGAATACTTCGAGTCAACTCCAGACTTTGTGTTCCTAACAACCCTGATTTAAAGTATGAAATCATGATGGAGGCGCACAACACACCGTTTGCAATCCATCCTGGAAGTACCAAAATGTATCATGATCTTCGTCATACATTTTGGTGGAGCAATATGAAGAGAGAGATAGCGTTGTTTATCTCAAGGTGTCTAACTTGTCAACGAGTCAAAGCGGAGCATCAAGTACCAAAAGGTCCATTGCAACCACTTGAAATTCCAGAATGGAAGTGGGAGCACATTACCATGGATTTCGTTACCGGTCTTCCTAGGGTTTCTCAAGGTATTGATGCGATTTGGGTCATTGTTGATAGATTGACCAAGTCTGCTCATTTCTTACCGATACGAGAAACTTATACACTTGAACGTCTTGCTCGTATGTACATAAACGAGATTGTAAGACTGCATGGTATGCCAGTATCCATAGTTTCTGACCGAGACCCAAGATTCACTTCACGATTTTGGGTTAGTTTACAAAAAGCTATGGGCACGGATTTACGATTTAGTTCAGCATATCATCCTCAGACGGACGGACAATCAGAGAGGACTATTCAAACTCTTGAAGATCTATTAAGACTCTGTGTCTTTGACTTCAAGGGAAGTTGGGACAAGTTCTTACCATTGGTGGAGTTTTCCTACAACAACAGTTATCAAGCAAGTATTGGCATGGCTCCATTCGAAGCATTGTATGGAAGAAAATGTCGTTCTCCAGTATGCTGGGATGAGGTGGGTGAAGCAACGTTGTTGGGACCGGAGTTGGTACGTATGACTACAGAAAAGATTCAAACGATCCGACAACGTATAAAAACCTCACAAGATCGACAAAAGAGTTATGCTGATCTTCATCGAAAGGACGTGGAATTTGATGTAGGAGATCATGTGTTCTTACGTGTTGCTCCATGGAAAGGAGTTACGAGATTTGGAAAGAGAGGAAAGCTCAATCCTCGATTCATCGGTCCATTTTTAATCCTCGATCGAGTAGGAACTGTGGCTTATAGACTCGCTTTACCGCCAAGTATGTCTCGTGTTCATAACGTTTTTCACATATCCATGTTACGCAAATATGTGGAAGACCCGAACCACATTATTGAGTTAGAACCGGACGAAATAGCGGAGGATTTGACGTATGAAGAAGTTCCTGTTCAAATCTTGGATAAGAAGGAACATATTCTACGCTCCAAGGTTATACCTCAAGTCAAAGTTTTGTGGAGAAACCACGATGTTGAGGAAATGACTTGGGAGTTAGAATCTGAAATGAAATCAAGGTATCCTTACCTCTTCGACATACCAGGTACGTACCCTAATTTCGAGGGCGAAATTTCATAAGAAGGGGAGGTTGTAAGACCCCAACTTTTATAAATAAAGATGAATTTTCTATAAATATCATTTTTGAATATTATGGAGTTAATTTGATATAATGTTATAGTTGTGGGTAATATTTATAAATTTTGCAAAGTACGCAAGTTGTTATATAATATTCGATTGGTCGGGGAATATTCGTTTTAACAGGGAATATTCGTACAACGACACAATCATTGGTGGACCCCACAACGGAATTATTGTCGGATTGAGAAAACGACAAAAATATTTTATTAAAAATAACGGCGGAAGTTTTACCATTGTTACTGTTGAACTACTCGGTAGTAAAAGTACAGTAATACGTGTGGTTGCATAGTAGCACACGGTATTGATTATTAATGCTTATGTGAGAAGTCACTCAGTTTGATTCAATTATTGTCAGTTAATAATATGAATTATTTAGCGATAATGACGTTTTGTTTTATTCGTATTATTAACGTAATAAAACAGAAACATCTTTTTATATAAAACAGAATACTTTATTAAAGTTATTCTATAAATAGAATATATTATATTTTATTTAAAAGATTTTTCTTTAAATATGGACCGTCAGATTAAAGTAATCAATCTGGACCGTTCATGGATTAGTTACTATGCATTCTATTTTTCTATAAATAGCAGCTCATTCCTTCATTATTTCTTACGAATTCGCTGAACTCTAGAGAGAAAAACTATAGAGAGAGAGAAGAAGAGTATTCTGCTACTTAACTACTTCCTTATTTCAGCTCTTCTTTAAAACGGTAAGGGGTGTTATTCTTTCTTATTCATGAAGAGAACTGTTGTTATTCCATTTCTTATTATTCTGTTGGAGTAACCTGTAAACGCGGTCTACCCTATACTTGGTGACATTCTTCTATTATTCTGTTGGAACATCATGTCTGTGTGTTTTACATCGTACCTGGTTTCGTTTTTATTATTATTCTGTTGGAACATCCTGTCTGTGTGTTTTACACCGGACCTGGTTCCGTTTTTGTTATTATTCTGTTGGAACATCCTGTCTGTGTGTTTTACACCGGACCTAGTTCCGTCTTGTTATTATTCTGTTGGAACATCCTGTCTGTGTGTTTTACACCGGACCTGGTTCCATTATTTATTATTCTGTCGAAATATCCTGTCTGTGCGTTTACGCCGGACCTGGTTCCATTATTTATTATTCTGTCGGAATATCCTGTCTGTGCGTTTACGCCGGACCTGGTTCCATTATTTATTATTCTGTCGGAATATCCTGTCTGTGCGTTTACGCCGGACCTGGTTCCATTATTTAATATTCTGTTAGAATAACCTGTTGTGCGGTCTATCGCATGCATGGTGATTTCTTTTGTTATTCCATTCTTTATTGTACTCAGTTGGTTAAGTTTTGACTTCTATACTCCATGAAATTTGTGGAATATCCTTGATAATTGCGTTTCATCCAGTATTTTTTTCATGAAAATATTCTTCTAAGCATTCTTGAATTTTACTCCACAAAGCAGTATCATGTTGACAATTTGGACGTTATTAATTCTTGGATAAATTAATTCTTGAACTTGTTTTATTGAATTCTTATATCATTGTCATCATCCTCATGTTTATAAAATGTTAAAAGTCATCTGTGGCCTGTAGTGCATAGATGGACTTGGTATGATTATGACCAGGGATTATTCGGTATAATCATGACCGTAATGTTACAAATAATGTGATAAAAGTCCTCATTGGCCCGTAGTGCATTGATGGACAGTTGTTGGCATGATCATGACCATTAATGAATACACGAATATCCTTGGCCGTAGTGCAGGGGTGATTCGATGATGTGGATTATTTTATTAAGCTGAGTCACAGCGATAACAGTGTTGAAAAACTTTTAAATCATAAAAGATAGTAGAGTTTATTTTCTACTTGACTCTTTTAATGGATTGCTTGTTCCACTGCAGTTAAACTTGATGTCTATTATATTTTATCAGTTTAACATTGTTGAAGGCTAATGATAATTTATTCTGCATTATCTTAGTCATAATATTTCTTACTTGGCTAGTTGAGCTCACCCTTTCTTTCACTGTTCTCTTCAGGAAATGAGAACGTAGCTGGGGCAAGTCGGGGAATGGAGTGATGGTTCGAATGATAGTATTAGTTAGTAGTCCTCACTATTCTATGTAATAGTGTGTTAATAAATGTAATGAGGACTCCTTTTGAGTATGAATACTCTCTAGAAGATAATATTTGTATTCAAACTCACAGTTTATGTTTTGTCGTATTGTACACGACAGTTGTATTAGTAAGTTGTATTTGTATTCTGTACTATGTATCTGACGACCCAAGATGGGTGATGTATACCTATTTTTGGGGGCGTCACAATATTATCGCATTATACATTTATAATGTAATATAATAATATATTTGAATGAATTATTTTATCAGAAAAGATAAAATATCAATTTTTAACAATTGTCACTTTTCTAAAAATTCCACCATTTATATCCACATAAAATAAATATTTTTCTTATCATATAAATCAATAATTAATTATTCACAACTAATATTATAGAATTACAATAATGACAACCAGGTCGTTCCTAGAAAAAAGGGGGCCTTCCGGTAAAGATTTCTCCTTACTGACGCGCAATTAAATAATTTCTCCTAGACAAAACTTCTTTAGACATTTTCAATAATGCTATCTAATAATATTATTCAAATAATAAAAATTATTGATACGATAATTTGAAATACTGTGCAATGACAATTATTAAATCAACAATATAAAATATCAACGCAGCAATTATTGAATCAATAAAATAAAATATTGAACAGTAATTACTGTAACAATTATTGAATAGTGACTTCTTACGTAATGATCAATAATTGGTGCAATACTGTGTGCTACTATGCAATACTGCGTATTACTGTATTTTAACCTCTGGGTATTCCAACAGTGTTAACGGTAACAACTACGCCGTTATTTATAAAAAACTCATACTTGTCATTTTTTTCATCCAATCGCTTTCCGTTATGGGGCCCACAAAAGGCTGCGCTGTCGTACGAATATTCCTCGAAAGCAAGAATATTCCACGACCAACCGAATATTGCCAGACAAAAATGAATATTTTATAACCACTTGCTTATTTAAAATATTTGCGCATTTTACCCATAACTAACTACATTAATCAAATCAATCCCTTACTATTTCAAAATAATAAATAGAGAAATTCCATTTTATTCGTAAAAGTTGGGGTCTTACAACCTCTCCTCCTTATGAAATTTTGTCGTTGAAATTGATGTACGTACCTGATGTTCGAAAAGGTGAGGATACCTCGCCTTCATTTCCGTTTCCATTCCCAGGTCATTTCCTCAATAGCATGGTTCCTCCACAAAACTTTGATTTGTGGTATAACCTTTGTGCATAGGATATGCTCCTTCATATCCAAGATCTTGACAGGTATTTCTTCGTACGTTAAATCTTCGGCTATCTCGTCTAGTTCTAACTCAATAATGTTGTTTGGATCTTTCACATATTTACGAAGCACATATATGTGAAAAATATTATGAACACGAGACATGCTTGGACGTAATGCGAGTCTATAGGCCACATTTCCTACTCGGTCAAGAATCTCAAATGGTCCAATAAATTGTGGATTGAGCTTTCCTCTCTTCCTGAATCTTGTAACTCTCTTTCATGGAGCAACACGTAATAATACATGATCCCCAATTTTAAATTCCACGTCCTTTCAATAAAGATCCGCATAACTCTTTTGTCGATCCTGTGCCGTTTGTATACGTTGTTGAATCGTTTAGATCTTTTCTGTAGTTATGCGTACTAATTCTAGTCCCAACATCGTTGCTTCACCCACCTCGTCCCAGCATACTAGAGAACAACATTTTTTTTCCATACAACGCCTCGAATGGAGCCATGCCTATACTTACTTGATAACTGTTGTTGTGGGAGAATTCCACCAATGGCAAGTACTTATCCCAACTTCCTTTGAAATCTAGAACACAGAGTCTTAATAGATCTTCAAGAGTTTGAATATTCCTTTCTGATTGTCCGTCCGTTTGAGGAAGGTATGCCGAACTGAATCATAAATCAGTACCTATAGCTTTCTGTAAGCTAACCCAAAATAGTGAAGTGAATCTTGGGTCACGATCCGGAACTATGGATACTGGCATGCCATGCAATCTCACAATCTCATTCACGTACATACGAGCAAGACGTTCAAGGGAATAAGTCTCCCGTATAGGCAAGAAATGAGCAGACTTGGTTAATCTATCAATAATAACCCAAATCACATTTATGCCTTGAGAAATCTTGGGAATACCCGTAACGAAATCCATAGTAATGTGTTCCCACTTCCATTTCAGAATCTCAAGTGGTTGCAATGGACCCTTTGGCACTTGATGCTCTTCCTTTACACGTTGACAAGTTAAACACCTCGAGATAAACTCTGTGATATCTCTCTTCATATTTCTCCACCAAAATGTATGTCGAAGATCATGATACATTTTGGTACTCCCAGGATGGATTGTAAACGGTGTGTTGTGTGCCTCCATTATGATTCTATTCTTCAAGTCAGAATCGTTAGGAACATAAAGTCTGGAGTTGACTCGAAGTATTCATTCTTCATCGATTCTTACTTCTAGAATAACACCTTCTTGCACTTTCTTTTTCATACGCATTAGCTCCTGGTCCGTAACTTGAGCAGCTTTAACTTTATCGATTAAAGTCGGTTCTACTCGTATGTTTGATATCATCACGTAGGTCCTTGGAGTCTTTAACTCTATTTTCATCCTTTGCAAGTCGAACAAAATGGCCCTTTACGTTGACAATTTCGCACTCGTACCCGCATATGATCTTCTACTCAATGCGTCAACTATCACGTTTACTTTTCTAGGATGGTATTGGATGGTATGATCATAATATTTCAACAGCTCGAGCCAACGTCGTTGCCGCATGTTGAGTTCCTTTTGGGTGAAGAAATATTTAAGGCTCTTATGATCCGTATAAATCTCCACTTTCTCCCCATACAGGTAGTGTCTTTAGATTTTCAACGCAAAAATGACTGCAGCCAACTCCAGATCATGAGTAGGATAATTCCTCTCATATTCCTGAAGTTATCGCGAGGCATATGCTATAACTTTCCCATGTTACATGAGAACACATCCTAACCCTTTGCCTGAAGCATTGTTGTAGATAAAAAATCCATCCGAACCAGATGGTATTGCCAGAATAGGTGCCGAAATGAGTCTCCTCTTGAGCTCTTGGAAACTCTTCTCGCATTCCTCGCTCCATACAAATTTTGTATCTTTCTGAGTCAGCTTAGTTAACGGAGTAGCGATTCGAGAAAACCCTTCCACAAATCTCCGATAGTAACCAGCTAAGCCCAGAAAGCTACGTACTTCAGTCACTGACTTCGGTTGCTCCCAACTTTGTATTGTTTCAATCTTCGCTGGGTCAACAGATACTCCATATTTTGACACCATGTGCCCAAAGAATGCTACTTTCTCAAGCCAGAACTCGCATTTATTCAGCTTGGCATATAGCTTGTTATCGTGAAGCCTTTGAAGTACTATCTTCAAATGGTGCTCATGATCTTCACGGCTTTTGGAATAGATGAGGATGTCATTAATAAAGACAACAACGAACTAATCCAAATATTCTTTGAACACACGGTTCATCATATCCATGAAAGCCGCATGAGCATTAGTCAATCCAAAAGACATAACTAAGAATTCATAATGCCCGTACCGAGTTCTGAAGGCAGTCTTCAGAATATCCTCAGTTTTAATCTTCAGCTGATGATATCCAGAACAAAGATCGATCTTTGAAAAGAATTGTGCTCCTTGCAACTGGTCAAATAGGTCATCAATGCGAGGTAGCGGATGTCTATTCTTGATTATAAGACCCCAACTTTTATAAATAAAGATGAATTTTCTATAAATATCATTTTTAAATATTATGGAGTTAATTTGATATAATGTTATAGTTGTGGGTAATATTTATAAATTTTACAAAGTACGCAAGTGGTTATATAATATTCGATTGGTCGGGAAATATTCGTTTTAACAGGTAATATTCGTACAATGGCACAATCATTGGTGGACCCCACAACGGAATTATTGTCGGATTGAGAAAACGACAAAAATATTTTATTAAAAATAACGGCGGAAGTTTTACCATTGTTACTGTTGAACTACTCGGTAGTAAAAGTACAGTAATACGTGTGGTTGCATAGTAGCACACGGTATTGATTATTAATGCTTATGTGAGAAGTCACTCAGTTTGATTCAATTATTGTCAGTTAATAATATGAATTATTTAGCGATAATGACGTTTTATTTTATTCGTATTATTAACGTAATAAAACAGAAACATCTTTTTATATAAAACAAAATACTTTATTAAAGTTATTCTATAAATAGAATATATTATATTTTATTTAAAAGATTTTTCTTTAAATATGGACCGTCAGATTAAAGTAATCAATCTGGACCGTTCATGGATTAGTTACTATGCATTCTATTTTTCTATAAATAGCAGCTCATTCCTTCATTATTTCTTACGAATTTACTGAACTCTAGAGAGAGAAACTATAGAGAGAGAGAAGAAGAGTATTCTGCTACTTAACTACTTCCTTATTTCAGCTCTTCTTTAAAATGGTAAGGGGTGTTATTCTTTCTTATTCATGAAGAGAACTGTTGTTATTCCATTTAATATTATTCTGTTGGAATAACCTGTATACGCGATCTACCCTATACTTAGTGACATTCTTCTATTATTCTGTTGGAACATCCTGTCTGTGTGTTTTACACCGACCTGGTTCCGTTTTTATTATTATTCTGTTGGAACATCCTGTCTGTGTGTTTTACACCGGACCTGGTTCCGTATTGTTATTATTCTGTTGGAACATCCTGTCTGTGTATTTTACACCGGACCAGGTTCCATTATTTATTATTCTGTCGGAATATCCTGTCTATGCGTTTACGCCGGACCTGGTTCCATTATTTATTATTCTGTCGGAATATCCTGTCTGTGCGTTTACGCCGGACCTGGTTCCATTATTTATTATTCTGTTGGAATAACCTGTCTGTGCGGTCTATCGCATGCATGGTGATTTCTTTTGTTATTCCATTCTTTATTATACTCAGTTGGTTAAGTTTTGACTTCTATACTCCATGAAATTTGTGAAATATCCTTGATAATTGCGTTCATCCAGTATCTTTTCATGAAAATATTCTTCTAAGCATTCTTGAATTTTACTCCACAAAGCAGTATCATGTTGACAATTTGGACGTTGTTAATTCTTGGATAAATTAATTCTTGAACTTGTTTTATTGAATTCTTATATCATTGTCATCATCCTCATGTTTATAAAATATTGAAAGTCATCTGTGGCCTGTAGTGCATAGATGGACTTGGTATGATTATGACCAGGGATTATTCGGTATAATCATGACCGTAATGTTACAAATGATGTGGTAAAAGTCCTCATTGGCCCGTAGTGCGTTGATGGACAATTGTTGGTATGATCATGACCATTAATGAATACACGAATATCCTTGGCCATAGTGCAGGGGTGATTCGATGATGTGGATTATTTTATTAAGCTGAGTCCTAGCGACAACAGTGTTGAAAGACCTTTTAAATCATAAAAGATAGTAGAATTTATTTTCTACTTGACTCTTTTAATGGATTGCTTGTTCCGCTGCAGTTAAACTTGATGTCAATTATATTATATCAGTTTAACATTATTGAAGGCTAATGACAATTTATTCTGCATTATCTTAGTCATAATATTTCTTACTGGGCTAGTTGAGCTCACCCTTTCTTTCATTGTTCTCTTCAAGAAATGGGAACGTAGCTGGGGCAAGTCGGGGAACGGAGTGATGGCTCGAATGATTGTATTAGTTAGTAGTCCTCACTATTCTATGTAATAGTGTGTTAATAAATGTAATGAGGACTCCTTTTAAGTATGAACACTCTCTAGAAGATAATATTTGTATTCAAACTCACAGTTTATGTTTTGTCGTAATGTAAACGACAGTTGTATTAGTAAGTTGTATTTGTATTCTGTACTTTGTATCTGACGACCCAAGATGGGTGATGTATACCTAATTTTGGGGGCATCACAGTTGGTATCAGAGCTTAGGGATATGATCCCTGGCTAAGATGTGAGAATAGAACTAGGAGGGGAGAGACGGAGAATTCCTTCGCTAGTATGACCTACCTAAGTTTATTTGCATGGTATTTAATTGGTCGGTCATAATATAAGGATAATATATGACATATCAATTAACTTTTATTTTGTGGCAGTATCTGAAAATGGCATCTGAGAATGTTGAGAATAGCAATGGAGCACAGGCGACTGTTGATTCACCACATATCAATAATCAGGATAATGTGCATCAGGAAGGTGACAATCCTCATGCAAACAACAACACTGACCAGATGATGAATGATGGAATGTTCAGAAACTTTATGCAGTTCATGCAACAGCAGGCGAGAGCGGCTCCTGTCCAAAATATAGGTGGAAATACTGAAAACTCTCGGACGGTCACCGCTAAACAGTTCAAGGAGCTGGGACCACCAGAGTTTAAGGGAGAGCCAAAACCACTTATAGCGGAAACATGGATAAAGCAGATTACCAAGATATTTGATGTCTTGGGATGCTCCGAGGAGCAAAAGGTTCCTTTTGCCACATTTATGTTGCGAGGAGAGACAGATTACTGGTGGGAATCGATTAAGCGTACTCAACCTGCCGCACTGAAGATGTCTTGGGAGAAGTTCCAAGAGCTGTTCAATGACATATACTTTCTCGAAAGTGTTCGTCACATAAAGGAGGTGGAGTTCATCAAATTGGAGCAGAATAATATGACCGTGTCGCAGTATGAGGCTAAATTTGCTGAGTTGTCCCGGTTTGCGTCCCACTTGGTGGATAATGAAGAGCGAATGACGCGAATGTTTTTTCGAGGTTTGAAACCTGAGATACGTCAACATCTCATTTCTCATAAACTGTGTTTGTATTCAAATGTTGTAAATAGGGCTCAGTTAGTGGAGCGCGATAACAAGTCAACGCAACCAAAAGAGAGCAGTCGACAAAATGATAATACCAGTGAGAGCAGTCATCGAAGCGGTGACAACAAGCGTGGAGGGAATCAACAGGCCAGAAATGGTAACCACTTCGGTGGTAATCAGGGCCAAAATAATAAGAATGGTCATTTCAAGAAGAGGAGATTCAACAATGATGGAAAGACGTCAGCACCAGCACCCGTTGTTAAGGAAGGAGAACGACCACCTATCATATGTTTCAAATGCGGAGGGGAGGGGCACATCAGTCCAAACTGCGCGATGCCGTCTAAAGCATGTTATAATTGTGGAAGAGAAGGTCATTTAGCTCGATTTTGTCGTTTACCAAAAATAAGTTCAGCCAAGATGGAGACACCAAAGGCCGTCCCAGAAAAGTCAAAACCGGTAGTGCAAGGGAGAGCGTTTGTTGTGACCTCCCAGAAAGCAAGGAACCCGAATGAGGTCATCACGGGTAAGCTTATCATAAACTCTAACGAAGTCTATACTTTATTTGATACCGGTTCTACCCATTCTTTTATTTCTCCTACTTGCGCTCATCGATTAAATTTGATTCCGGAGAAATTAGACTTTGACTTATCTGTTGAAACTCCATTGGGAGAAACCTTCATTACATCCACGGTTTATAAGTCTTGTTTGGTTCAAGTTGGTACCCACACATTACCTGTCGATCTTATTTCATTAAAAATACTTGCATTTGACGTGATTCTAGGGATTGATTGGTTAACTACTCATCATGCAAAAATTGATTGTTTTCGTAAGGTTGTTAGCTTTCATATTCCTAATCGACCTATTATGCGAATTCAAGCAACCAAACCATTAAAATCAATCGCTGTCATCTCAAGCCATAAAGCTATTCGTTTATTGAAAAACGGATGTCAAGCTTTCTTAGCTCATGTCACGGATCTAAACAAAAATACGTCAGTTTTGAATGATATTTCTATTGTTAATAAATTCCCTGACGTATTCCCTGAAGAACTTCCTGGCCTACCCCCAGAGCGTGAAATTGAATTTTGTATCGACCTTGAACCCGGTACAAAACCCATTTCCAAAGCCCCATATCGAATGGCTCCTATTGAACTTCAGGAGTTAAAGACCCAACTGCAGGAATTGTTAGACATTGGTTTTATTCGTCCTAGTACTTCTCCTTGGGGTGCTCCTGTGCTATTCGTGAAGAAGAAAGATGGAAGTATGCGACTTTGTATTGATTATCGGGAGTTGAATCATGTCACCATCAAAAACAGGTACCCATTGCCACGTATTGATGACCTGTTTGACCAGTTGCAAGGAGCACAATTCTTTTCAAAGATCGATCTTCGTTCTGGATATCATCAGCTGAAGGTTAGAACTGAGGATATTCCAAAGACGGCTTTTAGAACTCGGTACGGGCATTATGAATTCCTAGTCATGTCCTTTGGATTGACTAATGCTCCTGCTGCCTTCATGGATATGATGAACAGGGTATTCAAGGAATATTTGGATCACTTTGTGGTCGTCTTTATTGATGACATCCTTATTTATTCCAAAAGCCGTGAAGATCATGAGCAACACTTGAGGCTGGTACTCCAAAAGCTTCGTGAATACAAACTTTATGCCAAGTTGAAGAAATGCGAGTTCTGGCTGGAAGAGGTAGCATTCCTTGGGCACGTAGTATCAAGTCGTGGAATATCGGTTGACCCGGCAAAGATTGAAGCTATTCAAAGCTGGGAGCAACCTAAATCAGTGACCGAAGTACGTAGCTTTCTTGGTTTAGCTGGTTATTATCGGAGATTCGTGGAAGGATTTTCTCGAATCGCTACTCCATTAACTCAGCTGACTCGGAAAGATACAAAGTTCGGTTGGAGCAAAGAATGTGAGAAGAGTTTTCAAGAACTCAAGAGGAGACTCATTTCAGCACCTGTTCTAACAATACCATCTGGCTCGGAGGGATTTGTCATCTACAGTGATGCTTCGAGCAAAGGGTTGGGATGCGTTCTCATGCAACATGAAAAAGTCATAGCCTATGCATCAAGACAACTCAAGGAATATGAGAGGAATTATCCTACTCATGATCTAGAGTTGGCAGCTGTTGTCTTTGCACTTAAAATTTGGAGGCATTACTTGTATGGGGAGAATGTGGAGATCTTTACGGATCATAAAAGCCTTAAATATTTCTTCACTCAAAAGGAACTCAACATGCGACAACGACGTTGGCTTGAACTGTTGAAAGATTATGATCATACCATTCAATACCATCCTGGAAAAGCGAACGTGGTAGCTGACGCATTGAGTAGAAGATCATATGCAAGTACGAGTGCGATATTGTCAACACAAAGGCCCATTTTGTGTGACTTGCAAAGGATGGAGATAGAGTTAAAGACTCCAGGGACCCATGTGATGATGGCGAATATACGAGTAGAACCGACTTTAATCGATAAAGTTAAAACTGCTCAAGCTACAGACCTGGAGCTGATGCGTATGAGGAAGAAAGTGCAAGAAGGTGCTATGCCGGAAGCAAGAATCGATGAAGAAGGAATACTTCGAGTCAACTCCAGACTTTGTGTTCCTAACAACCCTGATTTAAAGTATGAAATCATGATGGAGGCGCACAACACACCGTTTGCAATCCATCCTGGAAGTACCAAAATGTATCATGATCTTCGTCATACATTTTGGTGGAGCAATATGAAGAGAGAGATAGCGTTGTTTATCTCAAGGTGTCTAACTTGTCAACGAGTCAAAGCGGAGCATCAAGTACCAAAAGGTCCATTGCAACCACTTGAAATTCCAGAATGGAAGTGGGAGCACATTACCATGGATTTCGTTACCGGTCTTCCTAGGGTTTCTCAAGGTATTGATGCGATTTGGGTCATTGTTGATAGATTGACCAAGTCTGCTCATTTCTTACCGATACGAGAAACTTATACACTTGAACGTCTTGCTCGTATGTACATAAACGAGATTGTAAGACTGCATGGTATGCCAGTATCCATAGTTTCTGACCGAGACCCAAGATTCACTTCACGATTTTGGGTTAGTTTACAAAAAGCTATGGGCACGAAGTTACGATTTAGTTCAGCATATCATCCTCAGACGGACGGACAATCAGAGAGGACTATTCAAACTCTTGAAGATCTATTAAGACTCTGTGTCTTTGACTTCAAGGGAAGTTGGGACAAGTTCTTACCATTGGTGGAGTTTTCCTACAACAACAGTTATCAAGCAAGTATTGGCATGACTCCATTCGAAGCATTGTATGGAAGAAAATGTCGTTCTCCAGTATGCTGGGATGAGGTGGGTGAAGCAACGTTGTTGGGACCGGAGTTGGTACGTATGACTACAGAAAAGATTCAAACGATCCGACAACGTATAAAAACCTCACAAGATCGACAAAAGAGTTATGATGATCTTCATCGAAAGGACATGGAATTTGATGTAGGAGATCATGTGTTCTTAAGTGTTGCTCCATGGAAAGGAGTTACGAGATTTGGAAAGAGAGGAAAGCTCAATCCTCGATTCATCGGTCCATTTTTAATCCTCGATCGAGTAGGAACTGTGGCTTATAGACTCGCTTTATCTCCAAGTATGTCTCGTGTTCATAACGTTTTTCACATATCCATGTTACGCAAATATGTGAAAGACCCGAACCACATTATTGAGTTAGAACCGGACGAAATAGCGGAGGATTTGACGTATGAAGAAGTTCCTGTTCAGATCTTGGATAAGAAGGAACATATTCTACGCTCCAAGGTTATACCTCAAGTCAAAGTTTTGTGGAGAAACCACGATGTTGAGGAAATGACTTGGGAGTTAGAATCTGAAATGAAATCAAGGTATCCTTACCTCTTTGACATACCAGGTACGTACCCTAATTTCGAGGGCAAAATTTCATAAGAAGGGGAGGTTGTAAGACCCCAACTTTTATAAATAAAGATGAATTTTCTATAAATATCATTTTTGAATATTATGGAGTTAATTTGATATAATGTTATAGTTGTGGGTAATATTTATAAATTTTATAAAGTACGCAAGTGGTTATATAATATTCGATTGGTCGGGGAATATTCGTTTTAACAGAGAATATTCGTACAACGGCACAATCATTGGTGAACCCCACAACGTAATTATTGTCGGATTGAGAAAACGACAAAAATATTTTATTAAAAATAACGGCGGAAGTTTTACCATTGTTACTGTTGAACTACTCGGTAGTAAAAGTACAGTAATACGTGTGGTTGCATAGTAGCACACGGTATTGATTATTAATACTTTTGTGAGAAGTCACTCAGTTTGATTCAATTATTGTCAGTTAATAATATGAATTATTTAGCGATAATGACGTTTTGTTTTATTCGTATTATTAACGTAATAAAACAGAAACATCTTTTTATATAAAACAGAATACTTTATTAAAGTTATTCTATAAATAGAATATATTATATTTTATTTTAAAGATTTTTCTTTAAATATGGACCGTTAGATTAAAGTAATCAATCTGGACCGTTCATGGATTAGTTACTATGCATTCTATTTTTCTATAAATAGCAGCTCATTCCTTCATTATTTCTTACGAATTCACTGAACTCTAGAGAGAGAAACTATAGAGAGAGAGAAGAAGAGTATTCTGCTACTTAACTACTTCCTTATTTCAGCCCTTCTTTAAAACGGTAAGGGGTGTTATTCTTTCTTATTCATGAAGAGAACTGTTGTTATTCCATTTAATATTATTCTGTTGGAATAACCTGTATACGCGGTCTACCCTATACTTGGTGACATTCTTCTATTATTCTGTTGGAACATCCTGTCTGTGTGTTTTACACCGGACCTGGTTCCGTTTTTATTATTATTCTGTTGGAACATCCTGTCTTGTGTTTTACATCAGACCTAGTTCCGTATTGTTATTATTCTGTTGGAACATCATGTCTGTGTGTTTTACACCGGACCAGGTTCTATTATTTATTATTCTGTCGAAATATCCTGTCTGTGCGTTTACGCTGGACCTGGTTCCATTATTTATTATTCTGTCAAAATATCCTGTCTGTGCGTTTACGCCGGACCTGGTTCCATTATTTATTATTCTGTTGGAATAACCTGTCTGTGCGGTCTATCGCATACATGGTGATTTCTTTTGTTATTCCATTCTTTATTATACTCAGTTGGTTAAGTTTTGACTTCTATACTCCATAAAATTTGTGGAATATCCTTGATAATTGCGGTTCATCCAGTATCTTTTCATGAAAATATTCTTCTAAGCATTCTTGAATTTTACTCCACAAAGCAGTATCATGTTGACAATTTGGACGTTGTTAATTCTTGGATAAATTAATTCTTGAACTTATTTTATTGAATTCTTATATCATTGTCATCATCCTCATATTTATAAAATATTGAAAGTCATCTGTGGCCTGTAGTGCATAGATGGACTTGGTATGATTATGAACAGGGATTATTCGGTATAATCATGACCGTAATGTTGCAAATGATGTGGTAAAAGTCCTCATTGGCTCGTAGTGCGTTGATAGACAGTTGTTGGCATGATCATGACCATTAATGAATTCACGAATATCCTTGGCCGTAGTACAGGGGTGATTCGATGATGTGGATTATTTTATTAAGCTGAGTCCCAGCGACAATAGTGTTGAAAGACCTTTTAAATCATAAAAGATAGTAGAGTTTATTTTCTACTTGACTCTTTTAATGGATTGCTTGTTTCGCTGCAGTTAAACTTGATGTCTATTATATTTTATTAGTTTAACATTGTTGAAGGCTAATGATAATTTATTCTGCATTATCTTTGTCATAATATTTCTTACTGGGCTAGTTGAGCTCACCCTTTCTTTCACTGTTCTCTTCAGGAAATGAGAACGTAGCTGGGGCAAGTCGGGGAACGGAGTGATGGTTCGAATGATAGTATTAGTTAGTAGTCCTCACTATTCTATGTAATAGTGTGTTAATAAATGTAATGAGGACTCCTTTTGAGTATGAATACTCTTTAGAAGATAATATTTGTATTCAAACTCACAGTTTATATTTTGTCGTATTGTACACGACAGTTGTATTAGTAAGTTGTATTTGTATTTTGTACTTTGTATCTGACGACCCAAGATGGGTGATGTATACCTAATTTCAGGGGCGTCACATTGATGGTGACATGATTCAATTTCCGATAGTCAATACAAAGTCGCATACTCCCGTCTTTCTTCTTTACGAATAAAACAGGAGCACCCCAAGGAGATGTACTAGGATGAATAAAACAGATGTCTAACAACTCCTGTAGTTGGACCTTTAACTCCTGAAGTTCAATAGAAACCATTCAATATGGGGTTTTAGAAATGGGTTTTGTACCAGGTTCAAGGTCAATAAAGAATTCAACTTCACGTTCTGGGGGTAGACCGAGAAGTTCTTCAGAAAATACGTCAGGAAATTCACTAAAAACAGAAATATTATTCAAATTTGACATATTTTTGTTCAAGTCCATAACATAGGCTAAGAAAGCTTGGCATCCGTTTTTCAATAAACGAATGGCTTTATGGCTTGATATGACGGTGATTGACTTTAGTGGTTTGGTTGCTTGAATTCGCATAATAGGTTGGTTAGGAATATGAAAACTAATAACCTTACGAAAATAATCAATTTTGGCATGATGAGTAGTTAACCAATCAATCTCTAAAATCACATCAAATACAAGTATTTTTAAAGAAATAAGATTGACAGGTAATGTGATGGTACCAACTTGGATCAAGCAAGATTTATAAATAATAGATGTAATAAAAGTTTCTCTTAACGGAGTCTCAACAGATAAGTCAAAGTCTAATTTCTCCGGAGTCAAGTTCAAACGTTGAGCACAAGCAGGAGAGATAAAAGAATGGGTAGAACCGGTATCTAGTAAGGTATAAACTTCGTAAGAGTTTATGATTCGTTTACCCGTGATCACCTCGTTCGAGTTCCTCTTGTTTTGGGCAATCACGACAAACGCCCTTCCAAGAACCACTAACTTTGACTTGTCCGGAACAGCCTTTGGAGTCACCATCCCTATTGGACTTGGTTTCGCTACAAGACAATCTCTAGCTATATGACCTTCCTTTTCAGAGTTATAACACACCTTCGATTGTTGTGGGCAGTTTGTGTAAGACCCCGAATTTTATGAAATGAAAGTATTTAATTTTCTTATAATTATTATTCTATTTAATTGTTAAATTGATAAAGGGTTAAAGTTAAGAGTGACATTTGAAAATTTTGTAAAGTAAGCAAGTTGATATAAAATATTCGTTGTGTCGGGGATTATTCGATTGGTCGGGGACTATTCGTTTTAATAGGAAATATTCGTACGACGACACAATTATTAGTGGACCCCACAACGGAGGTACTGTCGTAGTTAGAAAATGACTGAAATATTTTTAAACTGTTGAACTACCCGGTAGTAAAAGTATAGTAATACACGTGGTTGCATAGTAGCACACGGTATTGATTATTGATGCTTACATAAAAAGTCACTCAGTTTTACTCAATTATTGTTACAGTAATTATTGCATCATATCTCTCATATTAATGATTCAATTATTGTCACAGTATCATCTGTATAATATGTTATATTATTAAATCAATAATTGAGACGACAAAGTTATTCATATTATTATTTGCAATATTGACAATGTCTAGAAGTTCTGTCAAGGAGAGGTTAGATAATCTAATTACGCGCCAATAGGGAGAAATTCTTATCGAAATGCCCCCTCTTTCCTAGGAACGACCTGGTTGTTAAATATTGTGAATTATAATATTAATGATGAATAAGTTTATGTTGATTAAAGATAAAATTGATAATTCCATTGTGTTGGGATTATTAGTGTTAGTAAAAATCGACATTTATTTCGATAATAATTGATGTCTGGAGGTTATATTGACCAATCGGGTAATTAACCGGATAAATGAGCAATTAATTGCTATTAATTCACATGCTTATAACTATGTGTTCACATGTGTATACTATTGATTCACATGATTTACTATTAAGAGAGTTAGTGTAAGATTGATAATACTTGTATGACTAAGTTAAAAATAAAGGTATAGATGGAGGTACTATATTGTAATTCGTATTTTCACATGTCTAGAACTATTGATTCACATGATTTACTATTAAGGGAGGTTGTGCAAGTTTGATAATACTTGCAGGGCTAAATTAAAAATGAAGAAAAAGTGGAAGGTATTATACTGTAATATTTCGAGCCCCAAAACGTGCAATTATTGAAACTATATTTTTCTATAAATAGAAGCTCATTCTTCCTTCATTTCTCACCAATTCACTAAGTCTCACAAGACCAATTAATATAGAGAGAAATTATAGAGAGAAAGAAGAAGAGAAGTCTGCTACCTCACTATTCCAGTATCCAATTTCTTCTAAGGTAAGGGGTATTATTTCTTTCGTATTTATTAAGAGAGTTATTTTCTTTCAATACTCGTAAGGGTTGTCATTCCATTCTTTATTATTCTGTTGGAATAACCTGCCTGTGCGATCTAATGCATGCCTGGTGAATTTTGTTGTTATTCCATTCTTTATTATTCTGTTGAAATATCCTGTCTGTGCGGATTACGCATGACCTGATTCCATTCTTTATTATTATGTTTGAATATCCTGTCTGTGTGAATTACGCATGACCTGGTTCCATTCTTTATTATTTTATTAGAATATCCTATCTGTGCGGGTTACGCATGACTTGGTTCCATTCTTTATCATTCTGTGGGAATAACCTGTCTGTGAGGATTACGCACGCCTGGTGAATTCTTCTGTTATTCTATTCTTTATTATTCTATTGGAATAACCTATCTATGTAGACTACTACATACATAGTGAATGATCATTCGTATTCATTCCTTATTAAATTGTGAAAATGATCTGTCTACGTGGATTACCGCATGGCGGGCAAAAATCCATTTGCAGTTTCATATATTCTATTATACTCAGTTGGTTAAAGTTTTGGCTTCTATACTCCATGAAATTAGTAGAATATCCTGGATATTTGCGCTTCATCCAGTATCTTTTCATGGAAATATTCTTCTGAGCATTCTAAAATTTTTACTCCACAAAACAGTATCATGTTGACAATTTGGACGTTATTAATTTTTGGTTAAATTAAATTAATAAATATTTAAAATTTATCCTTGAACTTGTTTTATTGAATTATTATGTCATTGTCATCATCCTCATGCTTATATTATGATAAAAGTCATCTTTGGCTTACGTGCATCGATGGACTTGATATGATTATGACCAGGGATTATTCGGTATAATCATGACCGTAATGTGACGAATGATGTGGTGAAAGTCTTCAGTGGCCTGTAGTGCATTGATGGACAGTTTTTGGTATGATTATGACCAAGGATTATTCGGTATAGTCATGACCATTGATGATTTAATGAATATCCTTGGCCCGTAGTGCAGAGATAATTCAATGATGTGGTTTATTTATTAAGCTGAGTCTCAACAATAAAGTTGATGAATAACTTTTTAAATCATAGAAGATAGTAGATTTTATGCTCTACTTGACTCTTCTAATGGATTGCTTATTCCGCTGCAGTTGTTGATCTAAAACTTGTTGTCTATTATATGCTATCAGTTATTATATTGTTAAAGGCTAATGATAATTTATTCTGCATTATCTTAGTCATAATATTTCTTACCGGGCTAGTTGAGCTCACCCTTTCTTTCACTGTTCTCTTTAGGAAATGAGAATATAGCTGGGACGAGTTGGGAAACGGAGTGACGGTCCAGATGATAGCATTAGTAGTCCTCATTATTCTGTTAAATAGTGTGATAATAAATGTAATGAGGACTCCATTTGAGTTTGAATACTGTCTAAAAGACAATATTCGTATTAAAACTCTCAGTTTATGTTTTGTCGTATTTTACACGACAGTTGTATTATTAAGTTGTATTTGAATTTTGTACCATGTATTTGGCGACTCAAGATGGGTGATGTATGCCTATTTTGGGGGCGTCACAGTTGGTATCAAGCTTAGGGATATGATCCCTGGCTGAGATGTGAGACTAGAACTAGGAAGGGAGAGACGGGAAATTTCTTCGCTAGTATGACCTACCTAAGTTTATTTGGTATTTATTTGGTCGGTCAGAGTATAGGGATAATATGTGATATGTCAATTAACCCTTATTTTGAAACTATATTCTAGAATGATATCTGAAATACAGGAGATGAGAAATGAGAAAATCATGATAAAGAGAAAATAACTTGTAAAGCCCCCAAATTCGGGTACTTGAAACCCGAACTCGGTGCTTCACGATACCATTTCTATGAGCGAAATAATACTAATAATAATAACAATAATATAAAGATCAACTTAATTTACATATTCATCAGAGTCTGAATCCCAAGTAGCAACCTTTAAACATTCATTACAACCAATGATAGATAATATATATCATACTTGTCTTAATAATAATATTAAACTATTACATAAACTATCACAAATCTTATTTGGTTAGCTTTCCTTTTCCTTTGTTTCTGCATGAGCCTTCTGGTTCTTCACACTTAGCTGAAAATATTTAAATTAAGCAAGGATGAGCATTTGAGTGCCCAACAAGTAATAACAATTATATATATATAAGCGGAAAGAATTTAAATATTTTCTTTATACTACCCTTCTACAACAAATCAATAGTTGTGAAGTAATCTGAACCGATAATAATAACATAACAACCCTCTTTCAAATTTTTGAAACTACGTAATGACTATAAATAGGGTTAAGGTGACATACTATGAACATTATTTTCTATTTTCGAAAAGGTTAAACAGAAATTCATCTGCAAACCGTCATAACTTACGGGTACGGGGGTGATCAGCCCGTTGTACCCTGTATCGTTCACTCTGTCCACCTTAGGTGCATAAAAAGTTTTTTCGTGTAAGGGATGTTCATACTTGTCTGGATTCTAAGTCAAAGATTTTATCTTGTTCAACAATAATCTATAATTCAACATATATATATACTGAAAAATGTGTATCAACATGTGATTAAATACAATGATTATCCAAGTGGGGACACTTGTATAACCATTTATAGAAATTAACGAACAGAATATATATCTGAATTACCATATACTAACATGTTGATAATCAATGAATGTATATAATATGGGGTTAATAATCTGTACAGTGATAATATAATTTAGAAACATTCTTACTCATGTCCATTGCATAAAGGAAATGCAAAGGTAAGATACTTGCCTGATACGCTGCTTACAATTTGCAATTTAAATTTATCTTTTGTATATCAACCTATCAGTAATAAGATCATTTTACTGATTAGAATAACATATTATAACACATAACACTGCTTATTGCAGTCAGCACATACCCTAATCACATTGGCACATATGTTTAACAACCATTGAATCACAAATAAACACTTATACAGTTAAAATATCTAAGTCCAGATCAATTTCTGAAACATGTCGGTGCACCGACAACTTTATCGGGTAATTATCGAGTCTAAGACTCTGTTCTGTAACTCAATATCTGTAAGTATCAGTCATATTATTTTTAAATGACTTAATATAATTTTTAAACATTTATTATAATTTATCATGAATTTTCAAACATCGGAATCATTATTAAATGATTTAAATATTAAAAAAATCTATTATTATTAATATTTAATTCATAATAAACTATTAATGATACCATTGCCAAAATATTAAAGTTATTTATAATAACTTAAATTTTTTTAAAAGTATTAATATTACCCTTAAATGATTTTTAAAACATTTAAAATCATTCTTAAATAATTACCATTAATATTAAAGTATTAATATTTTATTAATCAAAATATTAAAAGTCATTAATTATAACTTAAAATATTTTTAATTCATTTATATCCTTTTTAAATGATTTTTAAATTAATAAAATTATTTTTAAACTATTTATTTAATATAATTATTAAATAAATTTAATATCATTTAATATTAAATTAATATCATTAATATTAATGAAATTATTTTTTAAATATTAAAAGTTATATTTTATAACTTAAAATATCTTTAAACACTTTATTTTCATTTAAAATGATTATTATAATATTAAAATCATTTTTAAACTAAATTATTTAATATAATTATTAAATAACCTTAATATCATTAATAATAATTAATTAATGAAATTTACCTTTAAATATTGAAAGTTATATTTTATAACTTAAAATATTTTTAAATACCTTATTATTATTTAAAATAATTTTTAATATAATAAAATTATTTTTAATTAATTTATTTAATCCATTTAGTAATTAACTTAATTATCATTAATACTAATTTATTAATGAATTTCATCACAAAATATTAAAAGTCATTAAAAATAACTTAAAATATTTTATTATATCATAATATAATTTTAAATGATTTTTCAAGTATTAAAACAATTTATTTAATATTATAATTAAATAAATTAAATACCTTTAATATTCTAAAAATATTAAATATTTATGAAATATATTCAAAATAAATAAAAAATAATTTTAGGAATTTAAAATAATTTATAATAATTTATTTGGTATTTTTAATAATTTCAAACTATTTTTTTCTATTTATTTAATTAAAATAATAATTTCAGAAATTAATTGTCGCTAAAGACAGCCTATAGCGACAGAACCATCGCTATAGGTGTTCTTCATGTTCTTCACCCAAACCCATAATATTCATGTCAGTTTCGAGTGGTTGGGTTTGACCAAGTGTAGATCTTAGCCCGTTAAGTTTCTGGGCATTCAGCTGGACATACCTTGTAGTACTAGTAACATACTACAAGCTCCAACAATCAACATGATCAAAAAGCAACTAACAAAGGAGATCTAAGCCTCCAAAGTACCGGTCAGAGCTGTTCTTCAATTCTGGGTTGCCCAGAAATGAAGAACAGTTCGACTGCCTTACTTTGAGCTTCTACAACATGCAATTCTGGTGAAGTTTTAGTGATATAAAACTTGCAGTGTGTAGCCAACGTGTATATGAAGAGATCCATTATATAACATCACTATAACAACAACATAAGAGCCATAAACTGTCCGGTCAAACCATGTCAGAAGCCACTGACTTGAGTTTTCTGGGTTACCCAGAAAATTCAACCCGTGAACTTCCGGCTTGGTTTGACCATCCTCCAGATCCACACTGTTTGTAATATAAGCGATCCAAAAGCATTAAACTGTAGTATAACGACCATACTATAACCTAAATACAATAACCAACACATACCAATAAACAGAAGCAAGATCAAAGTCACAGAAAATCTTGTCAGGCGTTTCTGGGTAACAATCTGGGTTACCCAGGTCAGTTTGGTCATAGCCGGTCAACGGCATTTGACCACTAATAACTTGTTATGTACACATGATTTATGCATGATTCCAGTTCCAGATCAAAGATCTCCTAACATACTACAAGATCAAACACTTACAACACAAAAACTAAACACAGACAGAGATCTACAAGGCCTGACATTCGTTGTCAGAACACGAAATAAAATTTTTCCAGATTTTGTAAATTATCATATCCGAGCCTACAGATGTTATGGATCTAAAATCTATCAACCCAGATCATCATTATATATTACATAGAACATGTTTTAGCATTTAAACACAACTTTTAACAGAGGATCGAAGATCAGATTTCTAGTTTAGTGTTCTACCTCTTTTGAACAAATTCTTGATTCTAGCCACTGATTTGGTTATGGGTGATCGTGGGGCTTGATTTGTGACTGATATATGTTGATATTTTCGGAGGTGTGGGGCTTGAGAGAGTTAGTTTGAGTGTTGTGCAAAACTAGGCTAGCAAATGATTTTTTCTCTCTCTCCAATTTATTTATAGAAGTCCAAGATGCATGAATTGGCTGATATCTAGAGGCTGATTTGCTAAGATTGTCACATGGGAAGTCAAGGTTTGGCCAACAACTCCAACAACTCTAACACTTGGCAAAATCTAATAATGCAAGAGGGGTAATTTAGTCTTTTTGCTTGCATTTTTAATGGCATTTGTGTAATCTTGTCCCAAACCCTTAGGGTTTGACCCTTAGGGTTTAACCCTAAGGTCTTACATAATTAATTTTGTAAGATTTCTATTTTAGCAAAAATAAATAAATAATTAGAATTTTAGTTTCTAAAAATTTATAATTAGGGTCTCCTAATTAAGTTAGGTTAACAAACCACTTAGGTCTTGAACATAAGGATTTAACATATACTAATTATTATTAAGCGTTCTAATTTAGCAATTAAGGTGTCAAATTTATCAATTAGGGTTTATAATTAATTATTAGGGTTAACAATTTGCAATTAGTGTTAAAAATTTGTAATTAGGGTTTCTAATTAGATTAACATAAACATTAGAGTTTTAATCACCAATTACAATTAACCTTGCTAATTTAGTAATTAGGGTTTATAATTTGTAATTAAGTTTTATAATTACTAATTAGGGTTACCTAATATAGAAATTAGGGTCTCTTAATTTAGTAATTAGGGTTTTCATGATTAACAATTATAATTCTAATACTTGTAAATTAATCACCTTATCACAATTACAAACAATCTCGAACTCTAATTTGAGTTTTAAATTAGGGTTTCTCCTTTCAGAAATTAGGGTTGTACAATTTAGGGTTTTTCTTAAAGATTAATTAGGGTTTCTAGATTTTAATTAGGGTTTACCTAATTAATCTTTTAATACACAATATAGATCATATAACAATCTTAAATTCACAATTGATTTTCAAATTAGGGTTTCCCATAGTAAAACTAGGGTTTTCAAATACTGCACCATAATTGACCAGTCATTGTCAATACATACCTACCGTACATATTTATAGCACTGAAAAATTAAAATATAACTAATATTATATTATTATTCCCATTCCTTGATAAAAATCCAAAATTAGAGTTTGGATTTCATATCTAATTTATTCTTCAAATTTAACCTTAATAATTAAGGTAAAATAATTAATTTAATAGTCTGTACAAAATTCATATAATAAAATAATTATTATAATTATTCTCAAAATCATTTCATATATTATTTAAATAATATATAATTATATTTTCATGGAAAATAATTAATAAAAGTCATTCTACTATAAAATTAATTATTATAAGAATATAATTTATAATAATCAATAATTCTAAAATAAAATTATTTGTAAAAATTTATGAAATAAATATATTTTTATTTACCACATAAATACATATACATATTATCTTGTACAAATCCTCATCTTTTAAAAAAAAAAAAAAGTATACGCAATTTTTTTTATTTATTTATATAGAAAATATCGGGTTGTTACATAACCGGGAAGGTACAATCCGAAAAGAATGCAAGGTATTCTCATCTCTTCGAACTATCAGGTACGTAAATTTTGAGGGCAAAGTTTCATAAGGAGGGGAGATTGTAAGACCCCGAATTTTATGAAATGAAAGTATTTAATTTTCTTATAATTATTATTCTATTTAATTGTTAAATTGATAAAGGGTTAAAGTTAAGAGTGACATTTGAAAATTTTACAAAGTAAGCAAGTTGATATAAAATATTCGTTGTGTCGGGGATTATTCGATTGGTCGGGGACTATTCGTTTTAATAGGAAATATTCGTACGACGACACAATTATTAGTGGACCCCACAACGGAGGTACTGTCGTAGTTAGAAAATGACTGAAATATTTTTAAACTGTTGAACTACCCGGTAGTAAAAGTATAGTAATACACGTGGTAGCATAGTAGCACACGGTATTGATTATTGATGCTTACATAAGAAGTCACTCAGTTTTACTCAATTATTGTTACAGTAATTGCTGCATCATATCTCTCATATTAATGATTCAATTATTGTCACAGTATCATCTGTATAATATGTTATATTATTAAATCAATAATTGAGACGACAAAGTTATTCATATTATTATTTGCAATATTGACAATGTCTAGAAGTTCTATCAAGGAGAGGTTAGATAATCTAATTACGCGCCAATAGGGAGAAATTCTTATCGAAAAGCCCCCTCTTTCCTAGGAACGACCTGGTTGTTAAATATTGTGAATTATAATATTAATGATGAATAAGTTTGTGTTGATTAAAGATAAAATTGATAATTCTATTGTGTTGGGATTATTAGTGTTAGTAAAAATCGACATTTATTTCGATAATAATTGATGTCTGGAGGTTATATTGACCAATCGGGTAATTAACCGGATAAATGAGCAATTAATTGCTATTAATTCACATGCTTATAACTATGTGTTCACATGTGTATACTATTGATTCACATGATTTACTATTAAGAGAGTTAGTGTAAGATTGATAATACTTGTATGACTAAGTTAAAAATAAAGGTATAGATGGAGGTACTATACTGTAATTCGTATTTTCACATGTCTAGAACTATTGATTCACATGATTTACTATTAAGGGAGGTTGTGCAAGTTTGATAATACTTGCAGGGCTAAATTAAAAATGAAGAAAAAGTGGAAGGTATTATACTGTAATATTTCGAGCCCCAAAACGTGCAATTATTGAAACTATATTTTTCTATAAATAGAAGCTCATTCTTCCTTCATTTCTCACCAATTCACTAAGTCTCACAAGAGCAATTAATATAGAGAGAAATTATAGAGAGAAAGAAGAAGAGAAGTCTGCTACCTCACTATTCCAGTATCCAATTTCTTCTAAGGTAAGGGGTATTATTTCTTTCGTATTTATTAAGAGAGTTATTTTCTTTCAATACTCGTAAGGGTTGTCATTCCATTCTTTATTATTCTGTTGGAATAACCTGCCTGTGCGATCTAATGCATGCCTGGTGAATTTTGTTGTTATTCCATTCTTTATTATTCTGTTGAAATATCCTGTCTGTGCGGATTACGCATGACCTGATTCCATTCTTTATTATTATGTTTGAATATCCTGTCTGTGTGAATTACGCATGACCTGGTTCCATTCTTTATTATTTTATTAGAATATCCTGTCTGTGCGGGTTACGCATGACTTGGTTCCGTTCTTTATCATTCTGTGGGAATAACCTGTCTGTGAGGATTACGCACGCCTGGTGAATTCTTCTGTTATTCTATTCTTTATTATTCTATTAGAATAACCTATCTATGTAGACTACTACATACATGGTGAATGATCATTCGTATTCATTCCTTATTAAATTGTGAAAATGATCTGTCTACGTGGATTACCGCATGGCGGGCAAAAATCCATTTGCAGTTTCATATATTCTATTATACTCAGTTGGTTAAAGTTTTGGCTTCTATACTCCATGAAATTAGTAGAATATCCTGGATATTTGCGCTTCATCTAGTATCTTTTCATGAAAATATTCTTCTGAGCATTCTTAAATTTTTACTCCACAAAGCAGTATCATGTTGACAATTTGGACGTTATTGATTTTTGGATAAATTAAATTAATAAATCTTTAAAATTTATCCTTGAACTTGTTTTATTGAATTATTATGTCATTGTCATCATTCTCATGCTTATATTGTGATGAAAGTCATCTTTGGCTTACGTGCATAGATGGACTTGGTATGATTATGACCAGGGATTATTCGGTATAATCATGACCGTAATGTGACGAATGATGTGGTGAAAGTCCTCAGTGGCCTGTAGTGCATTGATGGACAGTTTTTGGTATGATTATGACCAGGGATTATAGTCATGACCATTGATGATTTAATGAATATCCTTGGCCCGTAGTGCAGGGATGATTCGATGATGTGGTTTATTTATTAAGCTGAGTCTCAACAATAAAGTTGATGAAAAACTTTTTAAATCATAGAAGATAGTAGATTTTATGCTCTAGTTGACTCTTCTAATGGATTGCTTATTCCGCTGCAGTTGTTGATCTAAAACTTGTTGTCTATTATATTCTATCAGTTATTATACTGTTGAAGGTTAAGGATAATTTATTCTGCATTATCTTAGTCATAATATTTCTTACTGGGCTAGTTGAGCTCACCCTTTCTTTCACTGTTCTCTTCAGGAAATGAGAATATAGCTGGGACAAGTTGGGGAACGGAGTGACGGTCCAGATGATAGCATTAGTAGTCCTCACTATTATGTTAAATAGTGTGATAATAAATGTAATGAGGACTCCATTTGAGTTTGAATACTGTCTAGAAGACAATATTCGTATTAAAACTCTCAGTTTATATTTTGTCGTATTTTACACGACAGTTGTATTATTAAGTTGTATTTGAATTTTGTACCATGTATTTTGGCGACTTAAGATGGGTGATGTATACCTATTTTGGGGGCGTCACAGTTTGGGCTGATGTGTCCCTCTTTCCCGCATTTATAACAAACGACCGATGATCGTTCTCTTCCCCTAGAAACAGTTGATGCTGACGTCTTTACGTTATTATTGTTGTACCTTTTCTTTTTGAAATCTCCTTCCGACTCGCTTCTTCTATTATCATGGCCACGATTACCACCCAAGTGGTTACCGCTTTTGTTCGTATTCTTTCCTCCTCGCTGGTTATCATTGCTCTGATGGTTGCTGCCACTAGTATGACCCTGGTTGTGGTCCCTCGGTTGAACATATTCATTATCTCGCTCTAATAATTGAGCCTTGTTGACAACATCTAAATATAGAGAAAATTTGTGAGAAATAAGATATTGCCGAATTTCGAGTTTCAGACCTCTCAGAAACATCCGCGTCATACGTTCCTCATTCTCTACCAAATGAGGTGCAAACCTGGATAACTCCGCGAACTTCACCTCGTATTGGGACACCACCATGTTGTTTTGTTCCAGTCTAATAAACTCTACCTCCTTCATATGATGAATACTTTCAGGAAAGTACTTGTCATTAAACAGTTTATGAAATGTTTCCCAAGACATATTGAGTGCGGCTGGCTGGGTACGCTTCACAGACTCCCACCAGTAGTCTGCCTCACCACGGAACATAAAGGTGGCGAATGGAACCTTCTGTTCCTTCGTGCATCCCAAGACATCAAATATCTTGGTAATTTGTTTAACCAACGTTTTTGCCTTGATCGGATCCGGCTTTTCCATAAATTCTGGTGGTCCCAACTCTTTGAACTGCTTCGCTGTGACAAGCCGCGCGTTGCTATCATTTCCACCCGTATTTTGTACACGAGTCTCCCTCGTCTGATTTTGCTTGAACTACAAAAAGCTTCTAAACATTCCATCATTCATCGTTTGTTCGGTAGCGTTGTTTACAGATAGAATATTGCTTTCATGTTGCACGTTCCCCTGGTTGGTGATTAAAGGTGTCTCCACAGTCTCATTCACTCCATTGTTAACATTCTCAGCTGCCATTCTCAATTACTGCTATAAAACAAGGGTTAATTAAAGAATTTGACATACCACATAATACCCCTATATTATGACTGACCAACAAATAAGCTTAGGTAGGACACACTAACGAATGATTTACTCGTCTTTGCCCTCCTAGTTCTATTCCCCGATCTCCGTCAGAGACCATATCCCTAAGCTTTGATACCAACTGTGACACCCCCAAAATAGGTATACATCACCCATTTTGAGTCGCGAAATACATGGTACAGAAACAACTACAACTTCATTATTACAATTGTCGTGTAAAATACGACAACATATATGCTAGGAGTTTAAATACAAATATTGTCATCTAGACAGTATTCAAACTCAAATAAATCCTCATTACAATTATTGATACGCGATTTTATAAAATAGTGAGGACTGCTAAAACAACTGACTGGAAGCATCACTCCACACCCCGACAAGTTCCTGCTATATTTTCGTCTCCTTAGAAGAAAAATGGAACAAAAAGGAAAAGGGTGATCTCAACTAGCCAGTAAAGAATATTATGACTAAGATAATATAGAACAAATTATCGTTAGCCTTCAACAAATAAGATAAAATATAATGGATAACAAGTTTTAGATCAATATTCGTAGTGGAAATAACAATTCATTAGAAGAGTTAAGTAGAGAATGAAATCTACTATCATCTATGAATTTAAAAGTCCATCATCAATATTTTATCCCTGTAACATCAATCAATATACATCTTGCATCAAATATTCATCTTTGCACTACATGCCAAAGATATTCATTTGTGTCACCAGTTGGTCATGTTCATCTCAACACATGTTCATCTTTGCACTACGGGCCAAAGATATTCATCAGGAAATCATTCATATTTGCATTACAGGCCAAAGCTATTCAGTAATATCATCATTTAGGACTGAGGATGATGAAATATTTTAAAGAAAACGAATCCAGTGAGATAAAAGAACAAGGATTAAGGATTTGTATTTTGGTTCATCCATGTTCAAAAATACTCCATAATAAACCATTGTGGAGCAATATTCAAGAATGAAGATCAAAATATGGATACAATCAAAGCTAGTAACCATAATAAACAACTTGGACAAGAAAAGAAAAAAAATTAATTTTTCTATGAATAGTGCCGTATACGTGAATAGTAACTCCAACACAAAAATATAAGAATTTCACAAGAAAAATCTTACCAATATTCCGGTATAATGATATTAAAAGAAATAACATCATTTACAAAAAAAAAAAATTCTTTACCTCAAAAGAATAGTACTTCTGACTGGAATATCAGATATAACGTTGAATGAAACTTGCACCGTATAGCAACACTCAAAGTATCAAAATACTCACAAAAATACGCTCGATAATATAGAGAGAGAAAACTTCAGATTCTTGTGTGTTTTTCAATTTTAACTTAAGTATCCTAGTTATAGAAAAATGCTTAGAACACCAAAGCAGAAAATTTAATAAAATAATAATATTTATTAAAAAATTTTATGCCCACCTCTTGAAATCTAAATTCAGCACATTTACAACACATGTGGGGCCCACCCAATTGCAAAAAATGTTTTTCCTAAAATAAATATTTTAAACTCTAAAAATCAATTATTTTGGAACTTCAATTATTCATAATAAATAGCTCTTTTTTCAGAAAAATTCGAATCTTATGTCCATTTTATAGAAAATTTAATTCTCTACAACTTTGTAGCTTTAAGTTTTTCCAAATTCTAAACAGAAATTGACCGAAATCTACATACGGACGATTTTGCAGGCTATAATCAAATTTCAGTCAAAAATGGGATCCACCAACATGTTTAACATGTTTTTAGCATTTATTGTAACAAAAATACTCTTCCTCCTCATTTATTCATATATCACACATTCATTGTAAAAATATCACCATTATTATATTATTATATTATCGCATTATACATTTTTAATGTAATATAATAATATATTTGAATGAATTATTTTATCAGAAAGGATAAAATATCAATTTTTAATAATTGTCATTTTTTAAAAAATTCCACCATTTATATCCACATAAAATAAATATTTTCCTTATCATATAAATCAATAATTAATTATTCACAAATAATATTACAGAATCACAAAAATGACAACCAGGTCGTTCCCAGGAAAGAGGGGGCCTTCTGGTAAAAATTTCTCCTTACTTGCGCGCAATTAAATAACCTCTCCTAGACAAAACTTCCTTAGAAATTGCCAATAATGCTATCTAATAATATTATTCAAATAATAAAAATTATTGATACAATAATTTGAAATACTGTGCAATGACAATTATTGAATCAACAATATAAAATATCAACGCAGCAATTATTGAATCAATAAAATAAAATATTAAACAGTAATTACTGTAACAATTATTGAGTAGTGACTTCTTACGTAAGGATCAATAATTGGTGCAATACCGTGTGCTACTGTGCAATACCGCGTATTACTGTATTTTAAACCCGGGGTATTCCAACAGTGTTAACGGTAACAACTACACCATTATTTATAAAAAACTCATACTTGTCGTTTTTTTCATCCAATCGCTTTTCGTTATGGGGCCCACAAAAGGCTGCGCCGTCGTACGAATATTCCCCGACAGCAAGAATATTCCACAACCAACCGAATATTGCCCGACAACAATGAATATTTTATAACCACTTGCTTATTTAAAATATTTGCTCATTTTACCCATAACTAACCACATTAATCAAATCAATCCCTTACTATTTCAAAATAATAAATAGAGAAAATTCCATTTTATTCATAAAAGTTGTGGTCTTACAATATGGATTTACGTTGTAATGGCCCAAGTCCCACATCAACTAAATTGAAAACTTTAGTCCTTTTCTAAATCTATAAATAGAAGGGTTTGACCCTTTGTTTCATTCATCAACAATAAGGCCTCTAATTTTGAGAAAGACTTTGTTGTAGGAGGGTTTTTTATAAAGACCTCCTTAGTTAAATTTTTGTGTCAAATGCATAGGCAGTTTGTGGAACTCGTATTTTCGGGAATTATTCGGCTATTAAATTTGTGTTCAGCAATATCGAGGTAAGTGACTTTCTGAGCTATTTAGTATTTTGAAATTTTAGTTTATAATTATGTATACTTTAGTAATTATTCGAATGTCTAAATGTATTGTTTCAAAAATTGTTATACAATATTTACGGCTTCCATTTGAATGAAAATGTTACACTTGTTTTTTTGTTAAAAACCCAGATCAAGTATCAAAATAAAATTTTGATTTAGAAAATGATATTATGTGATTTTGAACCGTGAAATATAATTTTGAATATCGAAAATATTGAGATTTTTTTAGAAACCTCAGTTTGACTATGTATAGAACTCGTTAGTGTTTACGCTAGTTCCGGAACAATTTAGGACCTACTAAGGCATACACTGTGACGCCCCCAAAATAGGTCCACACAACCCATTCTGAGTCGCCAAATACATGGTACAGAAACCAAATATAAACTTCATTAATACAACTGTTGTGCAAAATACGACAATACATATGATGTGAATTTTAATACAAATACTATCTTGTAGACAATATCTAAACTCAAATAAAGTCCTCATTATAATTATTGATACACTATTTTACAAAATAGTGAGGACTGATATAATAACCGTCTTGAACCATCACTCCACATCCCGACTAGTTCCTACTATATTCTCGCATCCTGAGAAGAATAATGGAACCAAAAGGAAAATGGTGAGCTCAACTAGCCCAGTAAAGAACATTATGACTAAGATAATGAAGAACAAATTATCCTTAGTCCTCAACAGGAAAAAATCTGATAGAATACAATAGACAATAAGTTTTAGATCAACAATTACTGCGGAAACAACAATCCATTAGAAGAGTCAAGTAGAGCATGATGTCTACTATCTTCCATGATTTAAAAGTCCATCATCAATATTTTATCTCTGTAACATCAATCAATAATTATTTCCAATCAACGAATTATCTATGCACTACGGGCCAAAGATAATCGTTTGTATCACCAGTAGTCATGATCATGCCAAACACCTGTCCATCTTTGCACTACGGGCCAAAGATATCAATCAACAGTTCATCTTTGCACTACAGGCCAAAGATATTTATCAATCAACAGTTCATCTTTGCACTACGGGCCAAAGATAACTTTCAACATAATTTAAGTATGAGGATTATGATAGTGACATAAAGAATGAATCAAGTGAGACCATAACATGGATTCAATTTCGAGAATAAGATTCATAAAAGATAACTTGGACAAAGAAAAGAAATTAAATTCTGTTGTGAACAGTACTTATGAATAGTACCATATGAATGGTACCGTATGAATAGTGCCCATGAATAGTACCGTTTGAATAGTACCCAGACATAAAAAAAATTCAAAATTTAATACGAAATTTTAGACCAATATTCCAGTGAAATGATATCAGATGAAGCGAAATCCTTAAGAAATTTTTAATTATTTCAGGAATTATAGAAGCAATACTTACCATAGTAAGTTTAAATTTAAGAATATGAGATGAAATAATATCACTTACATGATATGGAGTATGAAAGAAAATGATATCCCTTACGAGAATGGAAGGAAATAATATCATTTACGAGTATTGAAAGAAAATAACATCATTTACGAAAAAAATAATATCATTTACCTTAGTAAGAAAGTAGTTCTGACTGGAATAACGAAGATTATGTTGAGAAAATCTTGCACTGCTATCAACACTCAAAATTATCCTTATACTCACAAGAAATACGTTCAATATTATAGAGAGAGAATTTTCTGATTCTGGTGTGAGTTTCATTATTTAACTAAGTAGCCTATTTATAGGAAAGTGGTAGCACACCACTTCTGACAAATTTTGCATACGGAGGTTTTTTCTTCCAGCACACCTAACTTGAAACAAGCCAACAAATCTAATTTGTTCACTCCACCATTTATCACATGTTTTTTTAAAATAAAAGAATTCGAATTCAATTTGAAAACTAATTCAAATTCAATTTGATCATCTTCACTCCATTTAATTCACATGTCAAAAATATAATAATATTACCATTTAAATTACTATTATATTATCACATTATACTATGATAATGTAATATTATAATAATATATTTAAATTAATATATTATCGGAGAAGATAATTATGGTTTCGTAGAAAAACATAACAAACTTTCAACAAATGTCTCATTCTAAAATTCCTCCATTTATATCAAAAGTATAGAAATATTTACTTACCATATTCATCAATTATTTACAATTCTTCAATAATTATTTCTAATTAATATTATAGATTCACAATATTGATAACCAGATCGTTCTTAGGAAAGAGGGGGACTTTCCAATAAGGATTTTTCCTTACTAGTGCACAATTTTATAACCTAACCCCTTTCCTCGACAAAACTTTCTAGACATTATCAATAATACTATCTAATAATATCATTTCAATAATATGAGTTACTGTGTCGTGATAATTATTGAATCAATAATGCAAAATACTATTCAATTATCATTATAGCAATTATTGTACCAATAATATGAAAGATTGTGCAATTTTTACTGTATCAATTATTGAGTGACTTCTTACGTAAGAATCAATAATCAGAGATACTATGCAATACCGTGTGCTACTGTGCAACCACACGTATTACTGTTCTTTTATCACTAGGTATTTCAACAGTTTTAACGGTAAACGTTTTGCCGTTATTTTTATAAAAAGATTATTTCTGTCACTTTATATATCCGACAGTTATTCCGTTATGTGGTCCATCAATGATTGTGTCGTCGTACGGATATTTCCCAACAAAAAGAATATTCCCTGACAAAATGAATATTTTATGACAACTTGCTTACTTTAAAAAATTTGCACATATCACCCACAACTATAGCATTATATCAAATCAACACCTTATTATTCAAAATAATAATTAAAGAAATTAAATCTTTATTCATAAAAAGTTGGGGTCTTACACACACCTTTAGATACCCTTCGGGGCACGTGCATGACAAGATACCTTAGTAGGGGGCGTATCATTGACATTATAGAACCTTTGGGTTGTGGATTAAAAGATACATTGAATAAATTGAACATATTGAAATTGTTTTCGAATTATGTTTTGTAATTATTGATTTTGGTTTTGAATGTATATATATTGACTATTATTATCGAACAAGAAAAGATTATTTTCGAAAAGTATGTTTACTATTGTTATTGAATTCAAAAAGTTATTTTCAAAAAGTGTTTTGTAAATTGTACTTGATCCACCTAAATTGTAAAGATTGTCATTTACTGGGCTTCACCGCTCACCCCTTATAATTTTTGCAGGTCCCATTGTTGAAGGCTGAACACTTGTTTGATGTATTTGGAATAACTGAAATTTAGTTTTAGACATTATTTCTTTTATTGTTGGATTTTTGACAAAACTTTTAGTATTAAGGAGCTACGTCTCTGTTATTCGAATTTGATATTTATTGATATTTCTATTGAATTGGATTAAAAGATGTTTATTGTTGGGTTTTAATCTAAGATTATCGTTGAGTTGTTTTGTTTGGGCTACACGTATTGATATTGTTGCCTTGTGGGCCTTTGGACTTGCGGCGTGTAGCACTTCGGGCCAGTATCGGGTTCGGGGTGTTACATACATCATGCTATAAATGAGCCTAATATCAGTGGTAGAGATATACGCATAGCAGATAGTGCAACGACACATACAATTCTTAGTCATAAGCAAAAATTTTCAAATCTAAGAATGATGAAAGCAATGTCGACGTCGGGATTTTTATTTGTCCCTTTTCGTTACCTATTTTTTTATGTTCTCATTTTATATGAGATTTGTTTGAAAAAATAAGTGAAAAAGGTCTGGCATGTATAATGTCGACGATTGGACTATAAGAGTCGCCAATTAGTTTTTTAAATGGTTGTACCAACACAACCAAGAAAAAGTTAGCACATTGACCCAGTGATGTGACACTGCTAAACGGGTCTGTGAAACCAAGATTCATTTAGGGTCCGAGGACTTGCTTATGCGGAGGGAATGTGTTAGGCACCCACCGACATCCGTGTTGCCACGGTGACCGCCACTTTTCAAGAAATTGTTATATGAATGTGTGTGTGGGTCAATGTGCTGTTATTTGGAAGTAGTACTGTTGTGATGCCCCCAAAATAGGTATACATCACCCATCTTGAGTCGCCAAATATATGGAACAAAATTCAAATACAACTTAATAATACAACTGTCGTATAAAATATGACAAAACATAAACTGAGAGTTTTAATACGAATATTGTCTTCTAGACAGTATTCAAACTCAAATGGAGTCCTCATTACATTTATTATCACACTATTTAACAGAATAGCGAGGACTACTACTGCTATCATCTGGACTGTCACCGTTCCCCAACTCGTCCCAGCTATATTCTTATTTTCTGAAGAGAACAGTGAAAAAAAGGGTCAACTAGCCCAGTAAGAAATATTATGACTAAGATAATGCAGAATAAATTATCCTTAGCCTTCAACAGTTTAACAACTGATAGAATATAATAGACAACAAGTTTTAGATCAATAACGGCAGCGGAATAAGCAATCCATTAGAAGAGTCAAGTAGAGCATAAAATCTACTATCTTCTATGATTTAAAAAGTTTTTCATCAACTTTATCGCTGAGACTCAACTTAATAAATAAAATCAAATCAACCCTGCACCACGGCCAATGATATTAATGTAATCATCAATGGTCATGATTATACCGAATAATCCCTGGTCATAATCATACCAATAACTGTCCATCAATGAACTACAGGCCAAATTATAAATATTACCCACAACTATAACATTACATCAAATTCACACCATAATATTCAAAAAAATATTTTGAGAAATTTAAATCTTTATTCATAAAATTTGGGGTCTCACAATCTCTCCTTCTTATGAAATTTCGCCCTCGAAATTTATGTACGTGCCTGGTATGCCGAAGAGATGAGGATACCTTGACTTCATTTCAGATTCTAACTCTTGAGGTATAACCTTTGAGTGTTGAATACGATCCTTCTTATCTAAGATTTTAACACGTATCTCCTCATACGTTAAATCTTCTGCTATCTCGTCTAGTTCTAAGTCAATAATGTTGTTCGGGTCGTCCACATATTTACGTAACATCGATACATGAAAAATGTTATGAATACGCGATATACTTGGCAGTAAAATGAGTCTATAGGCCACAGTTCCTACTAGATCGAGGATTTCGAATGGCCCAATTAAATTGAGGGTTGAGATTTACTCTCTTCGTCGATTCTTGCTTCTAGAATAACGCCCTCTTGAACCTTCTTTTTCACATTCCTCAGCTCAGGATGTGTAGCTTGAGTGGCCTTTAACTTTATCGATTAAAGTCAATTCTACTCGTATAGTTGATATCACCACGTGGGTCCCTAGAGTCTTTAACTCTATCTTCATCATTTGTAAGTTATACGAAATGGATTTTTGTGTTAACAACGTCACACTCATAACCGCATACGATCTTCTACTCAACGCGTCAGCTACCACGTTCGCTCTTCCACGATGATATTGAATGGTATGGTCGTAATCTTCAATAGCTCGAGTCAACGTCTTTGGCGCATAATACGTTCGTTCTAGGTGAAGAAATATTTAAGGGTTTTAGAAATGGGTTTTGTACTGGGGTCAATACAAAATTCGTTTTCACGCTCTAGGGTTAGGCTAAGAAGTCTTCAGAGAATACGTCAGGAAATTTATTAACAATAAAAATGTCACTCAAAACTGTGACTCTCATCCAAGACTTGGATAACACGTCACATTAATACCTATCAACTTGCCACCGTTATTCACGACGTCCCCTACGGATAGTCTGGCTTCGGTGCATTCCACAAAGGAAGTCACCAGCGAAAGGCTCGGGGCTCTTTACTTATGGCTTGATATGACAATGATTGACTTTAGTGGTTTGGTTGCTTGAATTCGCATAACAGGTTGGTTAAGAATATGAAAACTAACAACCTTACGAAAAGCATGATGAGTAGTTAACCAATCGATTACTAAAATCACATCAAAGGCAAGTATTTTCAAAGAGATAAGATCGACAGGTAACGTGAGGGTATCGATTTGAATCAAATAAGATTTATAAATAGTGGAAGTAACGAAGGTTTCTCCTAACGGAGGAGTTTTAACCAATAAGTCAAAGTCTAACTTCTCTGGGGTAAAATTTAAATGTTGAGGGCAAGCAAGAGAGATAAAATAATGGGTAGAATCGGTATCTAATAAGGTATAAACTTTGCAAGAATTTATAATTAACTAACCCGTGCTAACTTCGTTCGGGTTACTCACTTTTTGAGAAGTCACGAAAAACGTTCTTCCTGAAACCACCGACTTTGTTTTGTTCGTATCCACCTTTGGTGCCACCATCCCAGCTGGACTTGACTTTGGTGCATGACAAAATCGGGCTAAGTAACTTTCTTTTCCATAATTGTAACACACTTTGGACTGCATCACGTAGTTTGGACTGATATGACCCTCCCCTCCGCATTTGAAGCATACAATTAGTGGTCATTCTCCTTCCTTAAAAACGGGTGTTACTGCTGCTGTCTTTCCATCGTTGTTGAACCTTCTCTTCTTAAAATTTCTACTCCTATTATCTTGGCCATGATTACCACCGAAGTGGTTACCATTCTTGGCATGATAATTTCCCCCACGATGGTTATCATTGTTCCGATGGTCGTTGCCACCGGTACGATTATTATCGTGTTGTTGCTCGTTATCCTTTCGTTGGGCTGGCTCATTATGGCGTTCTAATAACTGAGCCCTATTCACTACATCTGAATATAAACAAAGTTTGTGAGAAATGAGGTATTGACGTATATCGGGTTTCAAACCTCTTAGAAATATTCACGTCATTCGCTCCTCATTATAGACCAAATGGGATGCAAACCGGGATAACTCCGCAAATTTAGCCTTGTATTGCGACACGATCATATTATTTTGCTCTAACTTGATGAATTCCACCTCCTTCATGTGACGAATACTTTCGAGAAAGTACTTATCATTGAACAACTCTTGGAACTTCTCTCAAGACATCTTGAGTGCGTCAGGCTGGGTACGTTTTACAGATTCCCACCAGTAATCTGCCTTTTCACGCAACATAAAGGTGGCAAAGGGAACCTTTTGCTCCTCGGAGCATCTCAAGATATCAAATATCTTGGTGATTTACTTTAACCACGTCTCCGCCTTAAGTGGTTCTGGCTTTCATGACATTCTTATTTACTTCAAAAGTCGTGAAGATCATGAGCAACACTTGAGGCTGATACTACAAAAGCTTCGTGATAACAAATTATATGCCAAGTTGAAGAAATGCGAGTTCTGTCTTGAGAAAGTAGAATTCCTTGGGCACGTGATATCAAATCATTGAATATCTATTGACCCGGCAAAGATTGAAGCAATTCAAAGTTGGAAACAACCTAATTCAGTGACTGAAGTACGCAGCTTCCTAGGCTTAGCTGGTTATTATCGGAGATTCGTGGAAGGATTTTCTCGAATCGCTACTCCATTAACTCAGCTGACTCGAAAAGATACAAAATTCGGTTGGAGCGAGGAATGTGAGAAGAGTTTTTAAGAACTAAAGAGGAGGCTCATTTCAGCACCTGTTCTGACAATACCATCTGGTTTGGAAGGATTTTTCATCTACAACGATGCTTCAGGTAGAGGGTTAGGATGTGTCCTCATGCAACATGGGAAAGTCATAGCCTATGCCTCACGACAACTCAAAGAATACGAGAGGAATTATCCTACTCATGATCTAGAGTTGGCAGCTGTCGTTTTCGCACTAAAGTCTGGGAGACATTACCTGTATGGAGAGAAAGTGGAGATCTATACGGATCATAAAAGCCTCAAATATTTCTTCACTCAAAAGGAACTCAACATGCGACAACGACGTTGGCTCGAGCTGTTGAAAGATTACAATCATACAATTCAATACCATCCTGGAAAAGCTAACGTGGTAGCTGACACATTGAGTAGAAGATCATATGCGGGTACGAGTACGATATTGTCAACGCAAAGGCCCATTTTGTATGACTTGCAAAGGATGGAGATAGAGATAAAGACTCCAGGGACCCACGTGATGATGGTAAATATACGAGTAGAACCTACTTTAATCGATAAAGTTAAAGCTGCTCAAGCTACGGACCTGGAGCTGATGCATATGAAGAAGAAAGTGCAAGAAGGTGCTACTTCAGAAGTAAGAATCGATGAAGAAGGAATACTACGAGTCAACTCCAGACTTTGTGTTCCAAACGACCTTGATTTTAAAGTATAAGATCATGATGGAGGCGCACAACACACCGTTTACAATCCATCCTAGGAGTACCAAGATGTATCGTGATCTTCGACATACATTTTGGTGGAGCAATATGAAGAGAGAGGTAGCGGAGTTTATCTCAAGGGCTCTAACTTATCAACGAGTCAAGGAGGAGTATCAAGTGCCAAAAGGTCCATTGCAACCACTTAAAATTCCAGAATAGAAGTGGAAGCACATTACCATAGATTTCGTTACTGGTCTTCCCAAGGTTTCTCAAGGCATTGATGCGATTTGGGTCATTATTGATAGATTAACCAAGTCTGCTCATTTCTTACCTATACGAGAAACTTATTCACTTGAACGTCTTGCTCGTATTTACATAAATGAGATTGTAAGACCGCATGACATACCAGTATCCATAGTTTCTGATTGAGACCCAAGATTCACTTCACGATTTTGGGTTAGTTTATAAAAAACTATGGGCACAGATTTACGATTTAGTTCGGCATATCATCCTCAAACGGGCGGGCAGTCGGAGAGGACTATTCAAATTCTTAAGGATTTATTAAGACTCTGTGTCCTTGCCTTCAAAGGAAGTTGGGACAAGTTCTTGCCATTAGATGAATTCTCCTACAACAATAGTTATTAAGAAAGTATTGGCATGGCTCCATTCGAGGCGTTGTATGGACGCAAGTGTCGTTTTCCAGAATGCTGGGATGAGGTGAGTGAAGCAACATTGTTGGGTCCGAAATTGGTACGCATGACAACGAAAAAGATTCAAATGATCCGGTAGCGTATAAAAACCTCACAAGATTGACAAAAGAGTTAGGTTGATCTTCATCGAAAGGACGTGGAGTTCAATGTTGGAGATCATGTATTGTTACGCGTTGGTCCATGGAAAGGAGTTACAAGATTTGAAAAGAGAGGAAAGTTCAATCCTCGATTTATTGGGCCATTCGAAATCCTCGATCGAGTAGGAATTGTGGTTTATAGACTCGAGTTACCGCCAAGTATGTCTCGTGTTCATAATATTTTTCACATATCTATGTTACGTAAATATGTGGAAGACCCGAACCATATTATTATGTTAGAACCGGACGAAATAGAGGAAGATTTAACGTATGAAGAGGTACCTGTTAAAATCTTGTATAAGAAGGAACATATTCTACGCTCCAAGATTATACCTCAAGTCAAAGTTTTGTGGAGAAACTACGATGTTAAGGAAATGACCTAGGAGTTAGAATCTGAAATAAAATCAAAGTATCCTCACCTCTTCGTCATACCAGGTACGTACACCAATTTCGAGGACGAAATTTTATAAGGATGAGAGGTTGTAATACCCCGAATTATATGAAATGAAAGTATCCAATTTTCTTATAATTATTATTCTATTTAATAAATGGTTAAATTGATAAAAGGTTAAAGTTAAGTGATATTTGAAAATTTTACAAAGTAAGCAAGTTGATATAAAATATTCGTTGTGTGACAACCCCAAAACAGGTCCATTCCATCCAACCTATTCTGAGTCGCCAAATACATTGTACAGAAAATAACTATAACTTTATTACAACAATTGTCGTGCAAAATACAACAACACATATGCTGTGAGTTTGGATACAAATATATACCAAATATGACTCATGTCCCAATCGTGGACAGCACCTCACAATGATACCTTACATAAAGGTATAGTCAAAAATTGTTTTAGAAATTAGAATCTTTGGGAAGTGCTCAAGGAAACCTTCGTACATGGGAGGCCATGAGTCTAAGTTATGATAGATATCATATGGCCACAGAATTATCCTTGATTGACCCAATAGACCCCAAAAAAAAATGAGAAGTTTACTATCATATTCTTCCCAATGGTGAGTCTTCTCTTGACATATCATTATCTCCACTGTCTCTAATTAAAAATTATACTTCAAACAAACACCAAGATTATATAGGTAGTGCTCGTAAAGATACTCAACAAGTGGATGAGCACAACCCTGTCTTATGATGACACGAGGTTGTATGTCATTAGACATCTTGTATGATAGTGACAAAACACCCTTCCAACGTTGGGTTCGCCTCACCCTATTTTCTTCACCAAATATAACTACTAAATGATAACCACCGTTCTATTCCCTTGTTACCCCCGCTCGACCCAGCTACACTCTTATTATCTCAAAAGAGCAGTACTTCTGACTTGAATATCGGATATAACGCTGAGCAACACTCAAGATATCTAAATACTCACAAAAATATGCTTGATAATATAGAGAGAAAGAAAACTTGTTTCTGGTATGTTTTTCAATTCTAACTTAAGCACCTATTTATAGGAAAATGCTAGAACGCCAAAGGAGACTAAAATAATAAAATAATAATATTATTATTATTTGTTTCCTACGCCATCCATTCTGAAAATCATAGCAGCCATATTGGAAGGATTTTTGGCAGCCCATGTGTTTAATCGACACCAACCAAAGTGGGTCACACCCATAAATTTAATAAAAATTATTTTATTTTCTGAAACTTCAATAATTCATAGAAAATAGCCCTTTTATCAGAAAATTCGAATCTGGCAATTTTTTATAGGAAATTCAATTCTCTACAACTTTACAGAAGAAAATTTTTCCAAATTCTAAATAGAAATTGACCGAAATCCATAAACGGACGATTTTACAGGCTATAATCAAATTTCAGTCAAGAATTGGGGTCCACCGACACACAAAACACGTGTTAATCATTTAATACAACAAAAAATACTCTTCCTCCTCATATATTCATATATCCCACATTCATTGTAAAACTATCACCATTATTATATTATTAAATATAATAATAAATTATTTTATCAGAAAAGATAAAATATCATTTTTCAACAATTGTCACTTAAAAAATTTTATCCATCTATATCCACATCCAATAAATATTTTCTTATCATATAAATCAATAATTAATTATTCACAAATAATATTATAGAATCACAATTATGACAACCATGCCGTTCCCAGGAAAGAGTGAGCTTTCCAATAAGGATTTCTCCTTATTGACGCGCAATTAGATAACCAAACCTCTCCTTAGACAGAACTTTCTAGACATTGCCAATAATGCTATCTAATAATATTATTCAAATAATATGAATTATTGATTTGATAATAGAGATGATGTGCAGCAACAATTATTGAAACAACAATAATATAAAATATCAACGCATCAGTTATTGAATCAATAAAATAAAATATTGAACAGTAATTACTGTGACAATTATTCAGTAGTGCCTTCTTACGTAAGAATCAATAATTTTAAAAATACTGTGCAATACCGTGTGCTACTGTGCAATAACGCGTATTACTGTATTTTAACCATACAACTACGCTGTTAATTATAAAAACTCAATTTTTGTCGTTATCTTCATCCGACAGTTATTCTGTTATGGGACCCATAAATGACTGCGCCGTCGTACGGATATTCCCTGACAGAAAGAATATTCCACGACCAACGAATATTTCCCGACAACAATGATTATTTTATAACCACTTGTTTATTTTAAAATTTTTTTACATTTTACCCATAACTTTAACTTTTTATCAATTTAACCACTTACTGAATTGTAATTATAAGAAAAATTGAATACTTTTATTTTATAAAATTCGGGGTCTTACACGTTGTGTCAGGAAATATTCGATTAATCGGGGAATATTCATTTTATTCACGAGTTACTATTCATGAGTTACTATTCACGAGTTACTATTCATGAGTTACTATTCACGAGTTACTATTCACGAGTTACTATTCATGAGTTACTATTTACGGGGAATATTCGATTAGTCGGGGAATATTTGTACGACGGTACAATCATTGGTGGACCCCACAACAGAATTATTGTCGGATTGAGAAAACGACAAAAATATTTTATTAAAAATAACGGCGAAAGTTTTACCGTTGATACTGTTGAACTACTCGGTAGTAAAAGTACAGTAATATGTGTAGTTGCATAGTAGCACACGGTATTGATTATTAATGCTTATGTGAGAAGTCATTCAGTTTGATTCAATTATTGTCAATTAATAATCTGAATTATTTAGCGATAATGAAGTTTTGTTTTATTCGTATTATTAACATAATAAAATAGAAATATCTTTTTATATAAAACAGAATACTTTATTAAAGTTGTTTGTTTTATTAGGCAATAATTAGAATATATTATATTTTATTTAAAAGATTTTGCTTTAAATATGGACCGTCAGATTAAAGTAAATCAATCTGGACCGTTCATGGATTAGTTACTATGCATTCTATTTTCCTATAAATAGAAGCTCATTCCTTCATTATTTTCTTACGAATTCACTGAACTCTAGAGAGAGAAATTATAGAGAGAAAGAAGAAGAGTATTCTGCCACTTAACGACTTCTTTATTTCAGTTATTCTTTAAAACGGTAAGGGGTGTTATTCTTTCTTATTCATGAAGAGAACTTCTATTATTTCATTCTTTATTATTCTGTTGGAATAACCTGTAAAAGTGGCATACCCTATACATGACCTGTATACGCGGCATACCCTATACTTGGTGAAATCCTTATGTTATTTCATCCTTTATTATTCTGTTGGAATAACCTGTATGTGTGGTTTACCCTATATTTGGTGGAATGGCCTGTATATGCGATTTACCCAATACTTGGTGATCTTCTTCTGTTATTCCATTCTTTATTATTACGTTGGAATAACCTGTTTATGCGAAGTACCGCATACTTGGTGAAACTCTTTCATTATTTCGTTCTTTACGATTCTGTCGGAATATCATGTCGGTGTGAATTTCACCTGACCTGGTTCCATCATTTATTATTCCGTATTTATTATTATGTCGGAATATCCTGTCGGTGTGAATTTCACCTGACCTGGTTCCATATTTATTATTCCGCATTTATTATTCTGTTGTAAATAACATGTCTGTGCGGTCTCTATCGCATGCATGGTGAATCCTTCTGTTATTATATTCTTTATTATTCTGTTGGAATAACCTGTCTATGTGGATTGCCACATGCATGGTGAATGATCTTTTATATTCATTCCTTATTAAATTATGGAAATGATCTGTATACGTGGATTACCGCATGGCTAGTGAAAATCTATTTGCAGTTTCATATATTCTTTATTATTCTCATTTGATTAAAGTTTTGATTTCTATACTCCATGAAATTAGTGGAATATCCTTGATATTTGCGCTTCATCCAGTATCTTTTCATGAAAATATTCTTTTGAGCATTCTTGACTGTTACTATACAAATAAGTATCATGTTGACAATTTGGATATTATTAGTTCCTGGATAAACTAATTCTTGAACTTGTTTAATTGAATTCCTATAACATTGTCATCATCCTCATGTTTATTTTATGTTGAAAGTCATCTTTAGCTTGCGTGCATAGATGGAATTAGTATGATTATGACCAGGGATCATTCGGTATAATCATGAACTGTGATGTGGTAAAAGTCCTCAGTGGCCTGTAATGCATTGATAGACAGTTTTTGGTATGATTATGACCAGGGATTTTTCGGTATGGTCATGACCATTGATGATTTAATGAATATCATTGGCCCGTAATACATGGATGATTAGAAGATGTGATTTATTTATTAAGCTGAGTCTCAGTGATAAAAGTTGATGAAAATATTTTTAAATTATAGAAGATAGTAAGTTTTATTCTCTACTTGACTCTTCTAATGGATTGCTTATTTCGTTGTAGTTAAACTTGATGTCCATTGTATTTTATCAGTTTAACATTGTTGAAGACTATTGATAATTTATTCTTCATTATCTTAGTCATAATATTTCTTACTGAGCTAGTTGAGATCACCATTTCTTTTAATGTTCTCTTCAGGAAATGAGAATATAGCTGGGACGAGTCAGGGAAAGGAGTGATGGTCCAGAAGATAGCATTAGTAGTCCTCACTATTCTGTTAAATAGTGCAACAATAAATGTAATGAGGACTCCTTGAGTATGGATATTGTCTAGATGACAATATTCCTATTGGAACTCTCAGTTTATGTATTGTCGTATGTTAGACGACATTTGTATAATTAAGTTTGTATTTATATTTTGTACCATGTATTTGGCGACTCAAGATGGGTGATGAATACCTAATTTTGGGGGCGTCACAGTTGGTATCAGAGCTTAGGGATATGATCCCTGGCTGAGATGTGAGATAAGAACTAGGAGGGGAGAGACGGGGAATTCCTTCGCTAGTATGACCTACCTAAGTTTATTTGGTATTTAATTGGTCGGTCAGAGTATAGGAATAAAATGTGATATGTTAATTAACCCTTGTTTTGTGTTAGTGTTTGAGAATGACATCTGAAAATACTGAGATAAGCAATGAAGCACATGAGAGTGTTGATTCAGCTCAAGCAAAAGGTAACGACCAACAACACGATAATAATCATACTGGTGGCAACGGCTATCGGAACAATGATAACCATCGTGGGGGAAATTATCATGCCAAGAATGGTAACCACTTCGGTGGTAATCTTGGCAAAGATAATAGAAGTGGAAATTGCAAGAAGAGAAGGTCATTTAGCCCGATTTTGTCGTGCACCAAAGTCAAGTCCAGCTGGGACGGTGGCACCAAAGGCGGATACGGACAAAACAAAGTCGTTGGTTTTAGGAAGAACGTTTTTCATGACTTCTCAAAAAGCGAGTAAACCGAACGAAGTTAGCACGGGTTAGTTAATTATAAATTCTTGCGAAGTCTATACCCTATTAGATATCGGTTCTACCCATTCTTTTATCTCTCTTGCTTGCGTTCAACGTTTAAATTTGACTCTAGAGAAGTTAGACTTTGACCTATCGGTTGAAACTCCGTTAGGAGAAACCTTCATTTCATGTGCTATCCAAGTCTTGGATGAGAGTCACAGTTTTGAATGATATTCTTATTGTTAATACATTTCCTGACGTATTCTTGAAGACTTCTTAAACTACCCCTAGAGCATGAAATCGAATTATGTATTGACCCCAGTACAAAACTCATTTCTAAAACCCTCAAATATTTCTTCAACTAAAAGGATCTGTTTACATGGATTATGATGAAAGTCATAATAAAAGCATTGGACTAATAAAAATCATGGGTATATGTGGTATTAGTAAGTTTTATGATGAGTTATATTGGTTATTATGAGAAAACATGAAAGTTTCTTAGAAATCACAAAGGGTTAAAAAAATCAGATTTTGGTAAAAATGGAACATGAAATTCAGTTGACCATATCTCCTATTATATTTCGAATTTTTGAGTTTGGTCAAGTTCTAGAGTTAGATCTATGAGTTTCCTAACTTATCCAAGTGGAATCATTGGAAAAGGTGTTGTAGATTTGCATGTGGACTATTTTTAGCAAAGGAGTCCAAAGCTGTAAAATCTGAAAAAGCTACTTAAAGGGGCTGTTTCGGCCACATAATTTGTGAGAAAAATTCCGGCCTTTTGGGACATGAAAGTATATGGTATAAAGTACCTCCTGTCCAAAAATGAGCTCATTCTGACTTAAAATGATCAAGTTATGACAATTTCAATATTTAGGTTTTTCCGACAAAAAATGCTATAACCGGAGTTTTTTAACTCCGATGACCATGAAATTTAAACTGGAGGCTCATGTTATCATGTGTAAGATTCTGCCAAGATTTGGGAATTTTTGGAGTTAACCTTGAGGTAGCTAATTTCTTAAGGAATTAATTAGAAATTGATTTTTGAAAAATAGTAAATGAATTTTAAAAATTCTGGGAAAAATATATTTTCATTATGGGACTATATTATGCTAAATCCCAGAAAAGAATTATTTTTGGAACTGATTTGGTATTTTTTATGAAAATAGTTTAGTTACGAACATATGAGTTAAATGTGTTATGTGAAGTAACAAAGTTAGAAGATAGGATTTTATGGCTTGGAAATCCTATATAAGGTATATGTAGATTGTTGATAACGAATTTGATTATTGGTGATGAAATCTTATGAGTATGACATGTTTGAATGATTAAATGTATTATTTGGTAAAGTGTAAACAACTGAAATAAATTGTTTATAAGTTTAAGAAGTGATTAAAATATTGTTATAATATTAATGAAATTAGATTATGAGATTATTAAGTGATTGATAACATTGGGAAACTCTTGAACCCTGGATAAATTATATTATAAATGTTTAATATTTATCCTTTATCTCATTTGATTGATTCTTTATATCATTGTCATGATCCTCATGCTTATATTGTGTTAAAAGTCATCTGTGGCTTACGTGCATAGATGGACTTGGTATGATTATGACCAGGAATTGTTCGGTATAATTATTACCGTAATTGAAAACACGATTATCTTTGGCACGTAGTGCATGGATAATTCGTGGTCGTGATACTAAAGAATATCCTTGGCCTGCAGTGCAGGGATGATTCGATGATGTGGATTAATTATTGAGCTGAGTCTCAGCAATGAAATATTAATTCATAGATGTGGTAAAAGTCATCTGCGGCTTACGTGCATAGATGGACTTGGTATGATTATGACCAGAAATTGTTCGGTATAATCATTACCGTAATTGAAAATACGATTATCTTTGGCACGTAGTGCATGGATAATTCGTGGTCGTGATACTAAAGAATATCCTTGGCCTGTAGTGCAGGGATGATTCGATGATGTGGATTAATTATTGAGTTGAGTCTCAGTAATGAAATATAAATTCATAGATGTGGTAAAAGTCATCTGTGGCTTACGTGCATAGATGGACTTGGTATGATTATGACCAGGGATTGTTCGGTATAATCATGACCGTAATTGAAAATACGATTATCTTTGGCACGTAGTGCATGGATAATTCGTGGTCGTGATACTATTAAGCTGAGTCTCAGTATTATTGATTTTACAGTTGTATATCTTTGACCTGTAGTGCAAAGATGAACTGTTGATTATTGGTTATACAGTTGGCATGTAGTGCAAAAATGAATTGTTAATAAATATCTTTGGCCGTATTGCAAAGATGAATTTAATGTTTTCAATGATAAAGGTATTCAAGGTATCCTCATCTCTTCGTCATACCAGGTACGTACGTAAATTTCGAGGGCGAAATTTCATAAGGAGGGGAGATTGTGAGACCCTGAATTTTATGAAATAAAAGTATTTAATTTTTCTATTTTGGTAAATGGTTAAATTGATAAAAGGTTAAAGTTAAAGGTGATATGTGAATTTTTTTTTAAAATAGACAAGTTGTCATAAAATACCCAGTTACTATTCACTTTAGTATTGTTCACTCGAGTTTTTGAGGTACTTTTTGTGTCAGAGTACTATTCATGAGTTACTATTTACGAGTTACTATTTATGAGTTACTATTCACGAGTTACTATTCACGAGTTACTATTTACGGGGAATATTCAATTAGTCGGGGAATATTTGTACGACGGTACAATCATTGGTGGACCCCACAACAGAATTATTGTCGGATTGAGAAAATGACAAAAATATTTTATTAAAAATAACGGCGAAAGTTTTACCGTTGATACTGTTGAACTACTCGGTAGTAAAAGTACAGTAATATGTGTAGTTGCATAGTAGCACACGGTATTGATTATTAATGCTTATGTGAGAAGTCATTCAGTTTGATTCAATTATTGTCAATTAATAATCTGAATTATTTAGCGATAATGAAGTTTTGTTTTATTCGTATTATTAACATAATAAAATAGAAATATCTTTTTATATAAAACAGAATACTTTATTAAAGTTGTTTGTTTTATTAGGCAATAATTAGAATATATTATATTTTATTTAAAAGATTTTGCTTTAAATATGGACCGTCAGATTAAAGTAAATCAATCTGGACCGTTCATGGATTAGTTACTATGCATTCTATTTTCCTATAAATAGAAGCTCATTCCTTTATTATTTTCTTACGAATTCACTGAACTCTAGAGAGAGAAATTATAGAGAGAAAGAAGAAGAGTATTCTGCCACTTAACGACTTCTTTATTTCAGTTATTCTTTAAAACGGTAAGGGGTGTTATTCTTTCTTATTCATGAAGAGAACTTCTATTATTTCATTCTTTATTATTCTGTTGGAATAACCTGTAAAAGTGGCATACCCTATACATGACCTGTATACGCGGCATACCCTATACTTGGTGAAATCCTTATGTTATTTCATCCTTTATTATTCTGTTGGAATAACCTGTATGTGTGGTTTACCCTATATTTGGTGGAATGACCTGTATATGCGGTTTACCCAATACTTGGTAATCTTCTTCTGTTATTCCATTCTTTATTATTATGTTGGAATAACCTGTTTATGCGAAGTACCGCATACTTGGTGAAACTCTTTCATTATTTCGTTCTTTACGATTCTGTCGGAATATCCTGTCGGTGTGAATTTCACCTGACCTGGTTCCATCATTTATTATTCCGCATTTATTATTATGTCGAAATATCCTGTCGGTGTGAATTTCACCTGACCTGGTTCCATATTTATTATTCCGCATTTATTATTTTGTTGGAAATAACCTGTCTGTGCGGTCTCTATCGCATGCATAGTGAATCCTTCTGTTATTCCATTCTTTATTATTCTGTTGGAATAACCTGTCTATGTGGATTGCCACATGCATGGTGAATGATCCTTTATATTCATTCCTTATTAAATTATGGAAATGATCTGTATACGTGGATTACCGCATGGCTAGAGAAAATCTATTTGCAGTTTCATATATTCTTTATTATTCTCATTTGGTTATAGTTTTGATTTCTATACTCCGTAAAATTAGTAGAATATCATTGATATTTGCGCTTCATCCAGTATCTTTTCATGAAAATATTCTTTTGAGCATTCTTGACTGTTACTATACCATGTTGACAATTTGGATATTATTAGTTCCTGGATAAACTAATTCTTGAACTTGTTTAATTGAATTCCTATAACATTGTCATCATCCTCATGTTTATTTTATGTTGAAAGTCATCTTTAGCTTACGTGCATAGATGGAATTAGTATGATTATGACCGGGGATCATTCGGTATAATCATGAACTGTGATGTGGTAAAAGTCCTCAGTAGCCTGTAATGCATTGATAGACAGTTTTTGGTATGATTATGACCAGGGATTTTTCGGTATGGTCATGACCATTGATGATTTAATGAATATCATTGGCCCGTAATACAGGGATGATTAGAAGATGTGATTTATTTATTAAGCTGAGTCTCAGTGATAAAAGTTGATGAAAATATTTTTAAATATTGAAGATAGTAAGTTTTATTCTCTACTTGACTCTTCTAATGGATTGCTTATTTCGTTGTAGTTAAACTTGATGTCCATTGTATTTTATCAGTTTAACATTGTTGAAGACTATTGATAATTTATTCTTCATTATCTTAGTCATAATATTTCTTACTGGGCTAGTTGAGATCACCATTTCTTTTAATGTTCTCTTCAGGAAATGAGAATATAGCTGGGACGAGTCAGGGAAAGGAGTGATGGTCCAGAAGATAGCATTAGTAGTCCTCACTATTCTGTTAAATAGTGCAACAATAAATGTAATGAGGACTCCTTGAGTATGGATATTGTCTAGATGACAATATTCCTATTGGAACTCTCAGTTTATGTATTGTCGTATGTTAGACGACATTTGTATAATTAAGTTTGTATTTATATTTTGTACCATGTATTTGGCGACTCAAGATGGGTGATGAATACCTAATTTTGGGGGCGTCACAGTTGGTATCAGAGCTTAGGGATATGATCCCTGGCTGAGATGTGAGATAAGAACTAGGAGGGGAGAGACGGGGAATTCCTTCGCTAGTATGACCTACCTAAGTTTATTTGGTATTTAATTGGTCGGTCAGAGTATAGGAATAAAATGTGATATGTTAATTAACCCTTGTTTTGTGTTAGTGTTTGAGAATGACATCTGAAAATACTGAGATAAGCAATGAAGCACATGAGAGTGTTGATTCAGCTCAAGCAAAAGGTAACGACCAACAACACGATAATAATCATACTGGTGGCAACGGCTATCGGAACAATGATAACCATCGTGGGGGAAATTATCATGCCAAGAATGGTAACCACTTCGGTGGTAATCTTGGCAAAGATAATAGAAGTGGAAATTGCAAGAAGAGAAGGTCATTTAGCCCGATTTTGTCGTGCACCAAAGTCAAGTCCAGCTGGGACGGTGGCACCAAAGGCGGATACGGACAAAACAAAGTCGTTGGTTTTAGGAAGAACGTTTTTCATGACTTCTCAAAAAGCGAGTAAACCGAACGAAGTTAGCACGGGTTAGTTAATTATAAATTCTTGCGAAGTCTATACCCTATTAGATATCGGTTCTACCCATTCTTTTATCTCTCTTGCTTGCGTTCAACGTTTAAATTTGACTCTAGAGAAGTTAGACTTTGACCTATCGGTTGAAACTCCGTTAGGAGAAACCTTCATTTCATGTGCTATCCAAGTCTTAGATGAGAGTCACAGTTTTGAATGATATTCTTATTGTTAATACATTTCCTGACGTATTCTTGAAGACTTCTTAAACTACCCCTAGAGCATGAAATCGAATTATGTATTGACCCCAATACAAAACTCATTTCTAAAACCCTCAAATATTTCTTCAACTAAAAGGATCTGTTTACATGGATTATGATGAAAGTCATAATAAAAGCATTGGACTAATAAAAATCATGGGTATATGTGGTATTAGTAAGTGTTATGATGAGTTATATTGGTTATTATGAGAAAACATGAAAGTTTCTTAGAAATCACAAAGGGTTAAAAAAATCAGATTTTGGTAAAAATGGAACATGAAATTCAGTTGACCATATCTCCTATTATATTTCGAATTTTTGAGTTTGGTCAAGTTCTAGAGTTAGATCTATGAGTTTCCTAACTTATCCAAGTGGAATCATTGGAAAAGGTGTTGTAGATTTGCATGTGGACTATTTTTAGCAAAGGAGTCCAAAGCTGTAAAATCTGAAAAAGCTACTTAAAGGGGCTGTTTCGGCCACATAATTTGTGAGAAAAATTCCGGCCTTTTGGGACATGAAAGTATATGGTATAAAGTACCTTCTGTCCAAAAATGAGCTCATTCTGACTTAAAATGATCAAGTTATGACAATTTCAATATTTAGGTTTTTCCGACAAAAAATGCTATAACCGGAGTTCTATAACTCCGATGACCATGAAATTTAAACTGGAGGCTCATGTTATCATGTGTAAGATTCTGCCAAGATTTGGGAATTTTTGGAGTTAACCTTGAGGTAGCTAATTTCTTAAGAAATTAATTAGAAATTGATTTTTGAAAAATAGTAAATGAATTTTAAAAATTCTGGGAAAAATATATTTTCATTATGGGACTATATTATGCTAAATCCCAGAAAAGAATTATTTTTGGAACTGATTTGGTATTTTTTATGAAAATAGTTTAGTTACGAACATATGAGTTAAATGTGTTATGTGAAGTAACAAAGTTAGAAGATAGGATTTTATGGCTTGAAAATCCTATATAAGGTATATGTAGATTGTTGATAACGAATTTGATTATTGGTGATGAAATCTTATGAGTATGACATGTTTGAATGATTAAATGTATTATTTGGTAAAGTGTAAACAACTGAAATAAATTGTTTATAAGTTTAAGAAGTGATTAAAATATTGTTATAATATTAATGAAATTAGATTATGAGATTATTAAGTGATTGATAACATTGGGAAACTCTTGAACCCTGGATAAATTATATTATAAATGTTTAATATTTATCCTTTATCTCATTTGATTGATTCTTTATATCATTGTCATGATCCTCATGCTTATATTGTGTTAAAAGTCATCTGTGGCTTACGTGCATAGATGGACTTGGTATGATTATGACCAGGAATTGTTCGGTATAATTATTACCGTAATTGAAAACACGATTATCTTTGGCACGTAGTGCATGGATAATTCGTGGTCGTGATACTAAAGAATATCCTTGGCATGTAGTGCAGGGATGATTCGATGATGTGGATTAATTATTGAGCTGAGTCTCAGCAATGAAATATTAATTCATAGATGTGGTAAAAGTCATCTGCGGCTTACGTGCATAGATGGACTTGGTATGATTATGACCAGGAATTGTTCGGTATAATCATTACCGTAATTGAAAATACGATTATCTTTGGCACGTAGTGCATGGATAATTCGTGGTCGTGATACTAAAGAATATCCTTGGCCTGTAGTGCAGGGATGATTCGATGATGTGGATTAATTATTGAGTTGAGTCTCAGTAATGAAATATAAATTCATAGATGTGGTAAAAGTCATCTGTGGCTTACGTGCATAGATGGACTTGGTATGATTATGACCAGGGATTGTTCGGTATAATCATGACCGTAATTGAGAATACGATTATCTTTGGCACGTAGTGCATGGATAATTCGTGGTCGTGATACTATTAAGCTGAGTCTCAGTATTATTGATTTTACAGTTGTATATCTTTGACCTGTAGTGCAAAGATGAACTGTTGATTATTGGTTATACAGTTGGCATGTAGTGCAAAAATGAATTGTTAATAAATATCTTTGGCCGTATTGCAAAGATGAATTTAATGTTTTCAATGATAAAGGTATTCAAGGTATCCTCATCTCTTCGTCATACCAGGTACGTACGTAAATTTCGAGGGCGAAATTTCATAAGGAGGGGAGATTGTGAGACCCTGAATTTTATGAAATAAAAGTATTTAATTTTTCTATTTTGGTAAATGGTTAAATTGATAAAAGGTTAAAGTTAAAGGTGATATGTGAAATTTTTTTTAAAATAGACAAGTTGTCATAAAATACCCAGTTACTATTCACTCTAGTATTGTTCACTCGAGTTTTTGGGGTACTTTTTGTGTCAAAGTACTATTCACGAGTTACTATTTATGAGTTACTATTCACGAGTTACTATTCATGAGTTACTATTCACGAGTTACTATTTATGAGTTACTATTCACGAGTTACTATTCACGAGTTACTATTCATGAGTTACTATTTACGGGGAATATTCGATTAGTCGGGGAATATTTGTACGACGGTACAATCATTGGTGGACCCCACAACAGAATTATTGTCGGATTGAGAAAACGACAAAAATATTTTATTAAAAATAACGGCGAAAGTTTTACCGTTGATACTGTTGAACTACTCGGTAGTAAAAGTACAGTAATATGTGTAGTTGCATAGTAGCACACGGTATTGATTATTAATGCTTATGTGAGAAGTCATTCAGTTTGATTCAATTATTGTCAATTAATAATCTGAATTATTTAGCGATAATGAAGTTTTGTTTTATTCGTATTATTAACATAATAAAATAGAAATATCTTTTTATATAAAATAGAATACTTTATTAAAGTTGTTTGTTTTATTAGGCAATAATTAGAATATATTATATTTTATTTAAAAGATTTTGCTTTAAATATGGACCGTCAGATTAAAGTAAATCAATCTGGACCGTTCATGGATTAGTTACTATGCATTCTATTTTCCTATAAATAGAAGCTCATTCCTTCATTATTTTCTTACGAATTCACTGAACTCTAGAGAGAGAAATTATAGAGAGAAAGAAGAAGAGTATTCTGCCACTTAACGACTTCTTTATTTCAGTTATTCTTTAAAACGGTAAGGGGTGTTATTCTTTCTTATTCATGAAGAGAACTTCTATTATTTCATTCTTTATTATTCTGTTGGAATAACCTGTAAAAGTGGCATACCCTATACATGACCTGTATACGCGGCATACCCTATACTTGGTGAAATCCTTATGTTATTTCATCCTTTATTATTCTGTTGGAATAACCTGTATGTGTGGTTTACCCTATATTTGGTGGAATGACCTGTATATGCGGTTTACCCAATACTTGGTAATCTTCTTCTGTTATTCCATTCTTTATTATTATGTTGGAATAACCTGTTTATGCGAAGTACCGCATACTTGGTGAAACTCTTTCATTATTTCGTTCTTTACGATTCTGTCGGAATATCCTGTCGGTGTGAATTTCACCTGACCTGGTTCCATCATTTATTATTCCGCATTTATTATTATGTCGAAATATCCTGTCGGTGTGAATTTCACCTGACCTGGTTCCATATTTATTATTCCGCATTTATTATTCTGTTGGAAATAACCTGTCTGTGCGGTCTCTATCGCATGCATGGTGAATCCTTCTGTTATTCCATTCTTTATTATTCTGTTGGAATAACCTGTCTATGTGGATTGCCACATGCATGGTGAATGATCCTTTATATTCATTCCTTATTAAATTATGGAAATGATCTGTATACGTGGATTACCGCATGGCTAGTGAAAATCCATTTGTAGTTTCATATATTCTTTATTATTCTCATTTGGTTAAAGTTTTGATTTCTATACTCTATGAAATTAGTAGAATATCCTTGATATTTGCGCTTCATCCAGTATCTTTTCATGAAAATATTCTTTTGAGCATTCTTGACTGTTACTATACAAAGAAGTATCATGTTGACAATTTGGATATTATTAGTTCCTGGATAAACTAATTCTTGAACTTGTTTAATTGAATTCCTATAACATTGTCATCATCCTCATGTTTATTTTATGTTGAAAGTCATCTTTAGCTTACGTGCATAGATGGACTTAGTATGATTATGACCAGGGATCATTCGGTATAATCATGAACTGTGATGTGGTAAAAGTCCTCAGTAGCCTGTAATGCATTGATATACAGTTTTTGGTATGATTATGACCAGGGATTTTTCGGTATGGTCATGACCATTGATGATTTAATGAATATCATTGGCCCGTAATACAGAGATGATTAGAAGATGTGGTTTATTTATTAAGCTGAGTCTCAGTGATAAAAGTTGATGAAAACATTTTTAAATTATAGAAGATAGTAAGTTTTATTCTCTACTTGACTCTTCTAATGGATTGCTTATTCCGTTGCAGTTAAACTTGATGTCTATTATATTTTATCAGTTTAACATTGTTGAAGACTATTGATAATTTATTCTTCATTATTTTAGTCATAATATTTCTTACTGGGCTAGTTGAGATCACCATTTCTTTTAATGTTCTCTTCAGGAAATGAGAATATAGCTGGGACGAGTCAGGGAAAGGAGTGATGGTCCAGAAGATAGCATTAGTAGTCCTCACTATTCTGTTAAATAGTGCAACAATAAATGTAATGAGGACTCCTTGAGTATGGATATTGTCTAGATGACAATATTCTTATTAGAACTCTCAGTTTATGTATTGTCGTATGTTACACGACATTTGTATAATTAAGTTTGTATTTGTATTTTGTACCATATATTTGGCGACTCAAGATGGGTGATGAATACCTAATTTTGGGGGCGTCACAAAACTTGTACCACCTCCCTTAATAGTAAATCATGTGAATCAATAGTAAATCATGTGACTCAATAGTTCTAATCATGTGAAAAAAATAATTACAGTATAATATCTTCAACTATACCTTTATTTTTAATTTAGTCATGCAAGTATTATCAATCTTGCACCAACTCCCCTAATAGTAAATCATGTGAATCAATAGTACACACATGTGAACACATCGTTATAAGCATGTGAATTAATAACAATTAATTGCTCATTTATCCGGTTAATTACCCGATTGGTCAATATAACCTTCAGACATCAATTATTATCGAAATAAATATCGATTTCCACTAACACTAATAATCCCAACACAATGGAACTATCAATTTCATCTTTAATCAACACGAACTTATTCATCATTAATATTATAATTCACAATATTTAACAACCAGGTCGTTCCCAGAAAAGAGGGAGCTTTCCGATAAGGATTTCTCCCTATTGGCGCGCAATTAGATTATCTAACCTCTCATTTATAGAACTTCTAGACATTGTCAATATTGTAAATAATAATATGAATAACTTTGTCGTCTCAATTATTGATTTAATAATATAACATATTATACAGATGATACTGTGACAATAATTGAATCAATAATATGAGAGATATGATGCAACAATTACTGTAGCAATAATTGAGTATAACTGAGTGACTTCTTACGTAAGCATCAATAATAAATACCGTGTACTACTATGTAACCACGCGTATTATTGCACTTTTACTATCGGGTAGTTCAACAGTTTTAACGGTAACACTTTCGCCGTTATTTTTATAAAAAGACAATTGTGTCGTTTTCTAACTATGACAATACTTTCGTTGTGGGGTCCACCAATGATTATGTCGTCGTACGAATATTCCCTGTTAAAACGAATATTCCCCGACCAATCGAATATTATACAACAACTTGCTTACTTTGCAAAATTTATAAATATTACCCACAACTATAACATTATATCAAATTCACACCATAATATTCAAAAAAATATTTTGAGAAATTTAAATCTTTATTCATAAAATTTGGGGTCTCACAGCTATGCCTCATTTGCACCTATATACATAGGGTTTGAATTTGTATAAAAATTCAGCTTTAAACAAGATATAGCAGTGATGTTTTTTTTAAAAAAAAAAGATTTTTCAAACCCTGTGCTCAATAGTAATTGAGGCCATTGATACTTCCATTTTATTATTAAATGTTCGGCTTGATTGCTTTTATTTTCGAGATGCGAAGCATCTTCGAGAAAATAATGTACTAAGCATTGTCGAACTTCTCATGGGTATGAAAACCATTGGAGGAAATTCGAACACCGTGAATAATTTTACAAACTACTTAAAGCAGAAAATATCCATCACGGGAACCGAATCTAGATTTAGTAGACTGAATCTGTGATCACATGATTCCTAGGCTCACATGATGCCGCAGTTCATATAAACGTAGTAAGCAGGTAAATATATAAAAGCTGTGAATATATATATACAGACATGATCAACCACCACGAAGCACCTCCATGGGAGATCAGAAATATAAATAAAGCTGTAAAAGCGATCAACCGCCAAGGAGGACATTCCAGGCGAGACGAAATATACAGAAAACAGTAAAAACGGTCTACCACCACGAAGTAAACTCCAGCTGGGACGAAATATATATATATATATATATATACAAACTGAAAAGAAACAACGGACCGAAGTTCGGGCATACACACGCAACACAACTCTCAATGTGAAGAACAGTATGTGCAAAGATGAAAAAAAAGGCTTTAAAATGTGTAAGAAGGCTTACAGTGGAGTGGCAAATAAGAATTCAATAACTTTAAGTAGATGAACACTAGGCTCCCACCGGTAAAAATATGACAAAATATAAGCTCAAAAGTATTTGAAATGAGAAAGCACTTAGTTTATAAGGTGCACAAAGTAAATTAGACAGGGTTTCCTCGCTATTTCTCTTGCAAATAAGGCCACCCCAAGCCCCATATATATTGAGGGGGGGTGCCGCAGGTCTACCTGTGGCTGCTCGTGATGCCCAGGATGCCCAGCAATGTGGGTCCCGCCGTGTCGAAGTACGTATACTCGGACAACGCACTGTTCCCTCGGTCGTTCATAACTTTCAATTCGGGAGTCCGATGGAAGCGTGCCATACCATTCCGGAAAGCTCTTTCCGAGAGCTACACATTGACATAAGATTTTCCCTTTTTTGATTTTGGGAAGTTGGGTCCGTGACCGAAATAGTATTTTTGAGTTTCTATCAAGCAATCCGGTGAGCCATTTTGCATAGTTTGCGCTCCGAAATTAAGATATGGTTCTTGTGGGACTTCTTTTGAATCAATTTGAGTTTAAATGAGTGTATTTGATTTTAAGTGAAGTTGAGTTGGCAAAATGACTATTTTGCCCCTCCCGGGGTTATCTCCAGTTTTTGCATAATTGTAGCAGTCTTTTCTTAGGGTTATCTCTGAGGTTGTCATGCTGTTAACTCTGAATATCCTCAGGGTTATCTCTGAGATTGGAATTGATATTGTGGTCTTCCAAGGTTACCTCTGGAGTGTGAATGATGCTTTTGTCCTTCTGCATAGTTAGTAACAAGAAAACAAAGAATTTCGAGTGTCTACAGATGCCCCTCTTTATCATGGTCATGCAATGCAATGGAATGGACATGATAAAGATTAGTAGACACTTGAAATATGACAAGGTATTTTTAATGATGCAAATCGCAATGTAATGAATGTCATGATGAATTGCAGTTCGCAAGTCGCACATCGCATTTCGTACTTCGCATTTCGCATTTGGCCAATCGTACATCGCAAATCGCAATGTAATGAATGTTATGATAAATGTTTAAAATGATTTTTCTAAATCGCTTTACCTTTATCGATCATTGTTGATGCCTATACTGGTTTTGACTCCAATAGTATGGCTTTTTGTCGATGTCACCGAGGCTTGTTTGATGAAGATAAGTTGAGATATTTTCCACATCTCTGATGGGGATGACGTTCTAAAATCACCAGACCTTCCCGATGTATACGCTGGTAGTTTACAACGGTGCCTACCCTAGTGATCACCAAACTGTTTTGGTTCCCACTCGAATGGTGGTATACGAAGCTCATAGCTGCACTGTCTTGATGTTAAGCTGAATTGATGCCAATGGTTTAGAATATTGGATCATCTGATACTTTTGCTGAAGTAATATTCAACGGTTTACTTCACCAGACTCTGCCTGATATTACGTTCACCCTTTTTGAGATGATTTGGAGTTTCCTTTCGTTGTTGGGTGCCTATTTCCCATTTTCTTGAGTATTTGATTCGAAACCCGACTGAACTTATGACCTGAATGTCACTGACGTCCCTGGAGGGTGCAACTCGTTCTTTCACTGCCCAACTTTGAACTTTGGTGTAGAGGCCTCAACTGATGAAGACTTGACGCAAGTTAACATGTTTGATGGTGTAGGTTTTCTTCGCTAGACCTTTCGTCGTTGGCCTTCTGCTCCTGAGTTAATAACTTTTTTGATAATTTTCCCCTTCTTTCGTAGGGGCAGCCTAAAGTTGCCATGATTTCTTTCAGGAGTTCTCCCCTTTCTTTTGAGGAGAGGATTGATTCCGCCTTAAGCTCCTTCCATTTTTTGGAACTGGACAATGCCCCAGTCCTTTCGTATGTTGATGCCGAGGGTTCATATGAGAAACTCTCTTTGTTGATGAAGTCGCAAGTGAGTAATATCCAAATCGCCAATGAGATAATGTGAGAGAAGCTCTGATGATGATGTACCATGCTGACTGGTGCATTTTCCTCTTTAGGATGGTTGATAAATGCCCTAGTGTTGAGTTATCGTTGTTCCTGAGATTGCCCCAGTCTTGTTGTAAGGGCTCCAATATCGGGTTATCGCTAATTTTGAAATTGCCCCAACCTTGCTTGTTTTTTGGGATAGTTGTTTTAACAGATGAGCTGATAAGACGCCGAGATCGCAAGAGGCTTTTACCAGATGGTGAACTGGTAGTGGATTTGGGCTTTGATGCCCTCAATTATTATTCCTGACTTGTTCTCGCAATCGGTGTTGATGGTTTTCTTCTGATTTGATGAAGACATGTGATTGAGGGTGTTAACTTTTTGAAGGTCATCACTACTGGTTGTCTTAGTGTATCGCTGTTTCTTTCTTTTTAGTATTTGTGCCAAATTCGATGACATTAAAGTGTTATTGGGTCTTCTCGACATGGGTCGCTGACTTGGAAGGTTGTCCTTGGGATTGATGTTTGGATTTGGATGTTTCTTTTGAGGGTTAGACCGCACCACTGATGGTTGCCTACGTACTTCCATTGATAAGGGGAGATCAGGTCTGCGTAGTTCCCGCTAGTGAGCTGAATAGTTTGACAAGTGTTTGTTTGAGAAGTGTTTAATTGAGATCAGGTCTTTCATGGTTCCGGCGTTGGTTTGAAAGGTTGAAAATATTTATTGAAGGTTGAGCTTGGTTGAAGGGGTTTGTCAATTTTTGTAGTGGTTAGACCGCACCGTACATGTCTGCCTACGTACTCCCATTGATGAGGGAGATCAGGTCTGCGTAGTTCTAACTTTGGTTTGAAAAGGTTCAAAGTGGTAAGTGGTGAGAAGGGTGTAGAGATGTTTTTGTTTTTCTCTTTTTTTTCTCTTTTTTTTTACATGCATGGAAAATAAATGGCACACTTCGAAGAAAGTGATATCGTCCCAACATCTCCTTGAACTCACAACTGTATCCTATGGATTTGCATCTTTTTGGCTAGTTGAGGCATAATAGTCCAGTTGTCAGTGGTTATGTTGCCTTTAGGGCTAGTGATAAAGGTTACCTCTTGGTTCTGAATATCTTCACTTATGGCCATAACTTGATCGCTTCTAGATTCAATACATTCCTCAGGGACGCTTGAATTGAACCCATTGCAAAAAGGGATGAACTCTGGATTCTTCAATGGGTTGACTTCCCCGACAATCTCACCACCTTTTTCTTCATCTGTTCCTTCACCTTTTTCCTAGGTTTGAGATGACTCAACCATGAAATCTCCCTCGAACTGTTATTGCATTTCTCGCAAGGAACTTTCCTTTTTGGCTTTTTCTTCTTTGGAAAGGATTAGTATTTCCTCCTCATCATCCAAGGTGATGAAATCAGGAACGTGGTTGATATCTTTAGACCACAGGACATTTGATGTTGGCGGAGGAATCTCCTTTGGGGATGCCTTTGTCTCCTCTGTCATTACTTACATTAGGATCAGTCCACCTTGTGTTCTGGCAGAATTGTCGCTCATAGCCTTCACCTCATTTGAACTGTCTGTCTCAAAAGGACAACTTAAGCTTTTTATTTCCTTTTCGCCTTTTTTGGTCATGGGAAATTCTATCTCCAGCTCTCCATTTTCAATGAGATCCTGGATTTTATGTCGCAAAGACCAGCATTTTTCAGTCGTATGTCCAAGTGAGTTAAAATGGTAGAGACATATTTTGGTGGAATAATAACTCTTTATCTTGGGATTTATAGGAGGCAGCAACTCAGTAATCCTTCCTTCGCTTATCAGAAAGTGTAGCATTTCTTCATTTGATTTTCTTAGAGGGGTGACTTTTCGGACTCTTTTGGAGGTTGTTTGATCTTTCATCTTTGAGAATTCGCATTCCCTCGAGCGATTTTTCCGCTGGTGAGATCTTCTAGCACATTTATCATCCCTCTTTTCTTGTACTTTTAGCCTGCTTTAGTCTTCTTTATTTAGTTGGCTCATTATGGAGAGATATGGGCTTGCATTGTGATTAACCTCCTTTTCCTCTTGGCTTTTTGATAATTGAGTGAAAAACTACCTCGTTTCCTGATGTTGGCGCACTATCAGCTTAGCCAGTAGATTTACTTGATTCTGGATCGTCTCTAATTTTTGCATTACTGGCATACCCTCCTCCGAGTTTTCCCACTCTAGGACATTTGTTCTGTGCCTTTGGGGGTATTCCTCCACCCTTCGTATGTACTTACGATTTGGATACATTTCAGCGCTTCCTGACTCGATCATGTTTACTTCCCACGTATCATGCTGCAACGGAAGGTTGGTGTTGACATTTTGTTGATCAGGTTGTTAGACCACAATACTGCCACTTTCGATCAGATTTTGAATTTTATGCTTTAAAGACCAACAATCTTGTGTATCGTATCCTGGAGACCCTGAGTGATAAGCACATCTTTGGCTTGGATTGTATCTTTTGCTCCCTGGTTCCAGAGGTGGGGCCAATTCGGTAATTTTCTTGTGATCCATTAATATCGCCAATACATGTTCAAGGGAATCGCCCAGTGGAGTGAATACCCAATTTTTCGATCTTTCAAATTTTCTTTATCTATCTTGGCATTGGTTGAATGGAGCCTGTTGTTGAGATGGTAGATTGTCTTGCATTTTCCAAATGGGGGGACTGTAGGTTGGTCTCCTAGCTTGCCCCTGTACAGCAAGGGATACAACTTCATTGCCTTTATCGGGTACCCCCTTGGGATCGCTCGCATACTTGCCAGTCTGTATATGTTTGGCGACTGCTTCCAAGGCAGTGAAGTCTTTAATCTTGCCTGCCTTCAGGCCCATCTCTTCCATTTCGCTGTGTTTGATCATTTCCGAGAATGGCTTTCCTATGCCGGCTAGGATCCTCTCATAGTACGGAGCCTCTTGGATGTCAATAAATGTCATGACCATCTCAGTTTCTATCATTGATGGAATGACTTGTGCTGCTAGATGTCTCCACCTTTGGGCATATTCTCGGAAAGATTCAGTACTTTGCTTTTTGACTTTAGTCACTTGGTATCGATCCGGTGTCATTTGTGACTGAAAACTGTACTGATTTAGAAAGGCGTGGGCCAATTCTTCCTAGTTATGGATTTTGGCATTGTCAAGTCGGGCATACCAGGCTTTAGCCTCTCCAGTGAGACTCCTTTGAAAAAGTTTCATTCTGAGGCTTTCATCTTCAGCATAAGACCCCAGTTCGCCGATGTACACTTTTAGGTGTGTATAAGGATCGCCTGCCCCATTGTACTTTTCAAACTCTGGGACTTTGAATTTGGTAGGGTATTGAGCCCTTAGGAATATGCAGAGATCTGAATAGGTGACACTCCCATAATTTCCAGTCCCTTTGATTGACCGGATGGTTTCTTCCATTTGTTGGACTTTCTTTCTTATATCCCCAGTTTCTCGATCATCCCTGAGTTTTGTGATTTCAGGGGTTTTGTTGGTTCCTTTATTGTAATGAGGTTCAGGTATCTGGGTTTCCATCTTTTTGCTAATACCCTGACTGCCCCCTGGTGTGAATGACTCTGATTGAGTAGGCATTGTCTGGCCCTGAGTATTTTTACTTTGTTCTTTTAGAGAGACAGCCAATTCTGCTATCTGATTCCTTAGTCCTTCAAACTCCTCTCGGGAAACAAGAGTAGGATCAGGCTGGGCACTTGTAGCCATGTCTGACGGTGGGCTTAGTGCCTTTTTGGATTTTAAACGGGTAACGAGACCGATTGCTTCCCTACAAAAAGACTTATGTAGTAGTCTTTAGGGAATCTAAAAAAATAATTTACATGTTATAATGTGTCCGTTATAGGAGTGTTATCCTGCAAAACGGGTGTTAGCATAATATGTCAGGTTTTATGTATGTACACATATTCCTTCATATTTTCCATTACAATGATTTGACATGGAATGAAATTACAATTAATTGAAAATGGAATGTATGAAGAGACTTTCCTTCGCATTTGGTTTATCAGAGGCTGACCTATCTTAGGTTACTCTTGCGATTTTTCGGCATGACGGTTCCCAAATCATCGCAATTTATTTGACAGGAAGTTAATTCGGTCTTTCAACTAAAGCGAATTTGGGTGGTGCCTTTCCTGAGCCTCGTTGGAATTAGTCTTCCTACGAGTCCAGTAATCAAACATCGACAGGATAGCCTCCTGGTGGAGGGACCACACAACATACATTCACATACATCGCGTCTCACCGTATGGAAATGATGACATGTGCGAAGCACTAATATCACAAGCAGATATGGTGCGAAGCACTAAGTGCAGTAAATAAAAGCATTAGTACACATTCATGTAAATGCAACATCCACACACAAGCATATAACAGTTTTGAAAAGTTTGTAATAGCGGCTTAAGTCCTCTTATTGGATCCCCAGCAGAGTCGCCACATGTCGACGTCGGGATTTTTATTTGTCTCCTTTCGTTACCTATTTTTTTGTGTTCTCATTTTATGTGAGATTTGTTTGAAAAAACAAGTGAAAAAGGTCCGACATAAGTCTAGGCTCATCGAACAGAGTTCGACACACAGTTCATATATATATATATATATATATATATATATATATATATATATATATATATAACATTTATATATAGACTATATATATATATATATATATATATATATATATACAAACTGAAAAGAAACCACGGACCGAAGTCCGGGCATACACATGTAACACGACTCTCAATGTGAAGAATAGTGTGTGCAAAGATGAAGAGAAAGGCTTTAAAGTGTGTAACAAGGCTTACAGTGGACTGACAAAGAAGACTTCAATAACTTTAAATGGATGAACACTAGGCTCCTGCCGGTAAAAATATGACAGAATATAAGCTCAAAAGTGTTTGAAATGAGAAAGCACTTAGTTTATAGGGTGCACAAAGCAAATTGGACAGGGTTTTCTCGCTATTTCTCTTACAAATAAGGCCACCCCAAGCCCCATATATATAGAGGGGGTGGCACAGGTTTACCTACGGCTTCCCGTGATGCCCAGGATTCCCAGCAATGTGGGTCCCGTCGTGTCAAAGTACGTACACTCGGACAACGCGCTATTCACTCGGTCATTCATAACTTTCAATCCGGGAGTCCGATGGAAGCGTGCCATAGCATTCCGGAAAGCTCTTTCCGAGAGCTACACATTGACATAAGATTTTCTCTTTTTTGATTCCGGGAAGATGGGTCCATGACCGAAATAGCATTTTCGGGTTTCTGTCAGGCAATCCGGTGAGCCGCTTTGCATAGTTTGCACTCCGAAATTAAGATATGGTTCTTGTGAGACTTCTTTTGAAGCAATTTGAGTTAAAATAAGTGTATTTAATTTGAAGTGAAGTTGAGTTAGCAAAATGACTATTTCGCCAATCCCGGGGTTATCTCCGATTTTCGCACAGTTGTAGCAGTCTTTTCTTAGGGTTATCTCTGAGGTTGTCATGCTGTTAAATCTAAATATCCTCAGGGTTATCTCTGAGGTTGGCATTGATGTTGTGGTCTTCCAGGGTTACCTCTGGAGTGTGAAAGACGCTTTTGTCCTCCTGCATAGTTAATAACAGGAAAACAAAAAATTTCGAGTGTCTACAAGCAAAAGTGAATATAATATCAAGTTCAGTAGACTTGATTGAAGGCTTTGGAAGAGCCAATATAATGCTTCCTAGTGGAACAAAATTTATTATTGATAATACTTTGTTTTCCACTAAATCAAGGAAGAATCTGCTAAGTTTCAAAGATATACGATTTAACGGGTACCATATTGAGATAACCAATGACAATGGTATAGAATATCTGTATATCGTATCAAATGTCTCTACTGGAAAAAATATATTAGAAAGATTACCCGCTTTATCTTCAGGTTTGTACTATACAAGTATTAGTACAATTGAAGTCAATGTAATAATGAACCAAAAGTTCAATGAACCAAATAATTTTATTATTTGACATGACCGATTAGGTCATCCTGGATCAATAATGATGCAAAGAATTATTGAGAATTCATATGACCATCCATTAAAGAACCAGAAGATTCTTCAATTTAAAGAATTCTTGTGTGCTGATTGTTCTCAAGGCAAATTGGTCATTACACCATCACCAGCTAAAGTTGGGATTGACCCCAAGATTTCTAGAATGTATTCAAGGAGATATTTGTGGGCCTATTCACCGACCAAGTGGACCATTTAGATACTTTATGATTTTAATAGATGCATCTACAAGATGGTCACATATGTGTTTATTATCAACTCACAACCTGGCGTTTGCGAGATTACTTGCTCAAATTATTAGATTATGAGCACAATTTACAGATCATACAATCAAGACTATTCGTCTTGACAATGCTGGTGAATTCACATCCCAAACATTTAATGATTATTGCATGTCACTTGGGATAAACAATGAGTATCATGTTACCCATGTTCATACTCAGAATAGTCTTGTCGGTGCCGCATGTTGAGTTCCTTTTGAGTGAAAAAATATTTAAGGCTCTTATGATCTGTATATATATCCAGTTTCTCACCATACAGGTAGTGTCTCCAAATCTTTAGTGCGAAAACTACTGCTGTCAACTCTAGATCATGAGTAGGATAATTCCTCTCATATTTTTTGAGTTTTTGTGAGGCATAGGCTATGACTTTCCTATGTTGCATAAGAAAACATCTTAAACCTCTTCCTGAAGCATCGCTGTAGATGACAAATCCCTTCAAACCAGGTGATATTATTAGAACAGGTGCTGAAATGAGTCTCCTCTTGAGTTCTTGGAAGCTCTTCTCATATTCCTCGCTCCATCCAAACTTTGTATCTTTTCGAGTTAGATAAGTTAATGGAGTGGCGTTTCGAGAAAATTCTTCTACGAATCTCCGATAATAACCAGCTAAGCCCAGAAAACTACGTATTTCGGTTACTAACTTAGGTTGCTCCCAACTTTATATTACTTCAATCTTCGCAGGGTCAACTGATATTCTATGTTTCGATATCACGTGCCTAAAGAATGCTACTTCATCAATCCAGAACTCGCATTTATTCAACTTGGCATATAACTTGTTTTCACGAAGCTTTGGGAGTATCAGCCTCAAGTGTTGCTCATGATCTTCACGACTTTTGGAGTAAATGAGGATGTCATCAATAAAGACAACCACAAAATGATCCAAATATTCTTTAAATACTCGGTTCATCATATCCATGAAGGCAGCAGGAGCATTAGTGTGACGCCCCCAAAATAGGTATACATCAATCATTCTGAGTCGCCAAATACATGGTACAGAAACAACTACAACATCATTACTACAATTGTCGTGCAAAATACGATAACACATGTACTGTGAGTTTAAATACAAATATTATCTTCTAGATAATATCCACACTCAAATAAGTCCTCATTACAATTATTGATACACTATTTTATAAAAATAGTGAGGACTGTTAAAACAACTGTCTCGAAACATCACTCCACACCCCGACTAGTTACCGCTATATTCTCGCCTCCTGAGAAGAAAAATTAAACAAAAAGGAAAAGGGTGAGCTCAACTAGCCCAGTAAAGAATATTATGACTAAGATAATGTATAACAAATTATCGTTAGCCTTCAATAAATCAGATAAAATATAATGGACAACCAGTTTTAGATCAATATTCGCAGCGAAAATAACAATTCATTAGACGAGTTAAGTAGAGAATGAAATTTACTACCATCTACGAATTTAAAAGTCCATCATCAATATTTTATCCCTGTAACATCAATCAATATACATCTTGAATCAAATATTCATCTTTGTACTATGGGCCAAAGATATTCATTTGTATCACTAGTTAGTCATGTTCATCTCAACACCTGTCCATCTTTACACTACGGGCCAAAGTTATTCATCTGGTAATAATTCATCTTTGCACTACAAGCCAAAGATATTCAGTTATATCATCATTTAGAACTAAGGATGATGAAAAATATCGTAAAGAAAATAAATCCAGTGAGATAAAAGATCAAAGATTAGGGATTCGTACTTTAGTTTATCCAAGTTAAAAAATACTCCATAATAATCAATTGTGGAGCAAAATTTCAAAAATAAAGATCAAAACATAGATACAATCAAAGATAGTAACCATAATAGACAATTTGGACAAAGAAAAGAACATTTAATTTTTCTGTGAATAGTTTCGTATTCGTGAATAGTACCGTATACGTGAATAGTAATCCCGACACGAAAAGGTAGAAATTTCACAAGAAAAATCATACTTCGTGAATAGTACTCGTGAATAGTACTCGTGAATAGTGTCGTATTTGTGAATAGTGCCGTATACGTAAATAGTAACCTCGACATAAAAAGGTAAAAATTTTATAATAAAATTTATACCTATATTTCTGTATAATGATATTGAAAGAATAACATAATTTACGAAAAAAATAACATCCCTTATCTCAAAATAACAGTACTTCTGACTGGAATATTAGATATAATGCCGAAGAAAACTTACACTGAATATCAACTCTCAAAGTATCTAAATACTCACAAAAATATGCTCGATAATATAGAGAGAAAACTTATGATTCTAGTGTGATTTTCAATTCTAACTAAGCACCCTATTTATAGAAAAATGTTAAAACGCCAAAGCAGACTAACTTGTTACCTAATGGCTTTACCTATTACTATTCACGCACACCACTTTTGAAATAAAATTTTAGCACATTTCTCACCAACCAAAAGTGGGGCCTACCCATTCTAGAAAATTTCCAAAATATTTTAAATTTAAACAATAATCAGCAACTTCAATAATTTATAATAAATAGCCATTTTATCAGAAAAATATGAATTTTATGTCCATTCCATAGGAAATTTAATTCTCTACAACTTTGTAGAAGAAAGCTTTTCCAAATTCTAAACAGAAAATGCCCAAAATTCACATACGGACGATTTTTAATACCTCCACTCCGACAAAATACTGATAAAACACCTCAATATTAATTCCTTCATTTATATCTACATAAAAATAAATATTTTCTTATCATATAAATTAATAATTAATTATTCACAAATAATATTACAGAATCGCAATATTGACAACCAGGTCGTTCCTAGAAAAGAGAGGGCTTTCCTATAAGAATTTTTCCTTACTAGCACGCAATTAGGTGACCAAAGTCCTTTTCTAAACAGAACTTCCTTAGATATTACCAATAATGCTATCTAATAATATTATTTAAATAATATGAATTATTGATCTGATAATGGGAAATATTGTGCAGTGGCAATTATTGAATCAATAATAATATAAAATATCAATATGGTAATTATTGAATCAATAAAATAAAATAGTGAACAGTAATTACTGTAACAATTATTGAGTAGTGCCTTCTTACGTAAGAATCAATAATCCAAAAATATTGTGCAATACCGTGTGCTACTGTGCAACCACGCGTATTACTGTATTTTAACCACCAGGTATTCCAACAGTGTTGACGGTATCAATTAAACCGTTATTTATGAAAACTCAAATTTGTCATTTTTTTCATTCGACCATTTTCCGTTATGGGGCCCATAAATGGCTGCACCATCGTACGAATATTCCCCGACAGCAATAATATTCCACGACCAAACGAATATTTCCCGACAACAATGAATATTTTATAACCACTTGCTTATTTTGCAAAATTTACAAATTTCACCCATAACCAAAGCATTATATCAAATTAACACCTTATTATTCAAAATAATAATTAGAGAAAATTTAATTTATTAATAAAAAATTGGAGTCTTACAACCTCCCCTCCTTATAAAATTTCATCCTCAAAATTGACGTACATACTTGGTGTTTAGAAAAGGTGAAGGTACCTCGCTTTCATTTTCGATTCCAACTCCCAGGTCATTTCCTCAATAGCATGAATCATCTACAAAACCTTGACTTGTGGTATAACCTTTGTTCGTAGAAAATGCTCCTTCCTATCTAAGATCTTGACAGGTACCTCCTTGTACATTAAATCTTTGGATATCTCGTCTGGTTCTAACTCAATAATGTGGTTTGGTTATTTCACATATTTACGAAGCATAGATATGTGAAAAACATTATGTACACGAGACATGCTTGGAGGTAATGCGAATCTATAGGTCACATTTCCTATTCGGTCAAGAATCTCAAATGGACCAACAAATCGTGGATTGAGTTTTCCTCTCTTCTCGAATCTTGTAACTCCCTTCCATGGAGCAATACGTAACAATACATGATCCTCAACATTAAATTCCACGTTCTTTTGATGAAGATCCGCATACACTCTTTTGTCGATTCTGTGCCGTTTGTATACGTTGTCGGATTATTTGGATCTTCTCTGTAGTCATACGTACCAATTTCGGTCCCAACAACGTTGCTTCTCCCAACTCATCCCAGCATACTGGAGAGCGACACTTTCATCCATATAATGCTTCGAATGGAGCCACACATATACTTGCCTGATAACTGTTGTTATAGGAGAATTCCACCAATGGTAGGTACTTATCCTAACTCTCTTTACAATCTAGGACACATAGTCTTAATAGATCTTCAAGAGTTTGAATAGTCCTTTCCGATTGCCTGTCCGTTTGAGTATGGTATGCTGAACTGAATCGTAAATCCGTGCCCATAGCTTTCTGCAAACTAACCCAAACTTGTGAAGTGAATCTTAGGTCACGATCCGAAACTATGGATACTGGCATGTCATGCAATCTCACAATCTCATTCACATACATACGAGCAAGACGTTCAAGGGAATATGTCTCTTATATCAGCAAGAAATGAGCAGACTTGGTTAATCTATCAACAATAACCCAAATCGCATCTATGCCTTGAGAAATCTTGGGAAGACCCGTAACGAAATCCATGGTAATGTGTTTCCACTTCCATTTCAGAATCTCAAGTGGTTGCAATGGACCCTTTGGCACTTGATGCTCCGCTTTTACATGTTGACAAGTTAAACACCTAGAGATAAACTCCGCGATCTCTCTCTTCATATTGCTCCACCAAAATGTATGCCGAGGATCATGATACATTTTGGTACTCCCAAGATAGATTGCAAACGGTGTGTTGTGTGCCTCCATCATTATTCTATGTTTCAAGTTAGAATCGCTAAGAATGCAAAGTCTGGAGTTAACTCGAAGTATTCCTTCTTCATCGATTCTTGCCTATAGAATAACACCTTCTTGTACTTTCTTTTTCATACGTATCATCTCTGGGTCTGTGGCTAGAGCAGTTTTAACTTTATCGATTAAAGTCGGTTCTACTCGTATATTTGATATCATCCCGTGGGTACTTGGAGCCTTTAACTTTATCGATTAAAGTCGGTTCTACTCAATGCGTCAGCTACCACGTTTGGTTTTCAAGATAATATTGAATGGTATGATCGTAATCTTTCAACAGCTTGAGCCAACGTCATTGCCGCATGTTGAGATCCTTTTGGGTGAAGAAACATTTGCGGCTGTTATGATCTGTATAAATCTCCACTTTCTCCCCATACAGGTAGTGTCTCCAGATCTTTAATGCAAAAATGACAGCTGCCAACTCCAGATCATGAGTAGGATAATTCCTCTCATATTCTTTAAGTTGTCGCGATGCATATGCTATGACTTTTCCATGTTATATGAGAACACATCCTAACCCATTACCTGAAATATCGCTGTAGATAACAAATCCAACCGAACCAGATGGTATTGTCAGAACAGGTGCCAAAATGAGTCTTCTCTTGAGTTCTTGAAACTCTTTCCGCATTCCTCGCTCCATACGAATTTTGTATCTTTTTGAGTCAGCTGAGTTAATGGAGTAGCGATTCAAGAAAATCCTTCTACGAATCTCTGATAATAACCTGCTAAGCCCAGAAAGCTACGTACTTCGGTCACCGACTTCGGTTGCTCCCAACTTTGTATGGCTTCAATCTTCGCTAGGTCAACAGATACTCCATATTTTGATACCACGTGCCCAAGGAATACTACTTCCTTAAGCCAGAACTCGCATTTCTTTATCTTGATATATAGCTTGTTATCACGAAGCCTTTGAAGTACTAGCTTCAAATGGCGCTCATGATCTTCACGACTTTTAGAATAGATGAGGATGTCATCAATAAAGACAACAACGAGCTGATCCAAATATTCCTTGAACACACAGTTCATCATATCCATGAAAGCCGCAGGAGCATTAGTCAATCCAAAAGACATGACTAGGAATTCGTAATGCCCATAACGAGTTCTGAAAGCTGTCTTCGAAATATCCTCAGTTTTAATCTTCAGTTGATGATATCCAGAACGAAGATCAATCTTTGAAAAGAATTGTGCTCCTTACAACTGGTCGAACAGGTCATCAATCCGAGGTAGTGGATACCTATTATTGATGGTGACATGGTTTAATTTCTGGTAGTCAATACAAAGTCGCATACTCCCGTCTTTCTTCTTTACGAATAAAATAGGAGCACCCCAAGGAGATGTACTAGGACGAATGAAACCGATGTCTAACAACTCCTGTAGTTGGACCTTTAACTCCTGATGTTCAATAGGAGTCATTCGATATGGGGTTTTAAAAATGGGTTTTGTACCCGGTTTAAGGTCAATAAAGAATTTAACTTCACGTTCCGGGGGTAGACTGGGAAGTTCTTCAGGAAATACGTCAGGAAATTCACTAAAAATAGAAATATTATTCAAATCTGACATATTTTTGTTCAAGTCCATGACATGGGCTAAGAAAGCTTGACATCCGTTTTTCAATAAACGAATGGCTTTATAGCTTGATATGACAGTAATTGACTTTAGTGGTTTGGTTACTTGAATTCACATAACAGGTTGGTTAGGAATATGAAAACTAACAACCTTACGAAAATAATTAATTTTGGCATGATAAGTGGTTAACCAATCAATCCATAAAATCACATCAAATGCAAGTATCTTTAAAGAGATAAGATCAACAGGTAATATGATGGTGCCAACTTGGATCAAACAAGATTTATAAACAGTGGATGTAATGAAAGTTTCTCCTAACGGAGTCTCAACAGATAAGTCAAAGTCTAATTTTTCCGGAGTCAAGTTCAAACGTTGAGCACAAGCAGGAGAGATAAAAGAATGGGTAGAGCCGGTATCTAGTAAGGTATAAACTTTGCAAGAGTTTATGATTAGCATGCATGTGATCACCTCGTTCGGGTTCCTCGCATTTTGTGCAGTCACGATAAACGCTCTTCCAGGAATCGCTGACTTTGACTTGTCCGGGATAGCCTTTGGAGTCACCATCCCCGTTGGACTTGGTTTTGCTACAGAACAATCTCGAGCTATATTACCTTCATTTCCACAGTTATAACATACCTTGAATTGTTGTGGGCAGTTTGGGCTGATGTGTCCCTCTTTCCCGCATTTATAACATACGACCAATGGTCGTTCTCCTCCTCTAGAAACAGTTGATGCTGGTGCTGACGTCTTCACGTTGTCATTGTTGTACCTTCTCTTTTTGAAATCTCCTCCCGACTCGCTTCTTCTATTATCATAGCCACGATTACCACCAGGGTGGTTACCGCTTTTGTCCGTATTTTTTCCTCCCCGCTGGTTATCATTGCTCCGATGACTGCTGCCACCGGTATGACCCTGGTTGTGGTCCCTCGGTTGAACATACTCATTATCTCACTCTAATAATTGAGCCATGTTCACAACATCTGAATATAGAGAAAATTTGTGAGAAATAAGATATTGTCAAATCTCGGGTTTCAGACCTCTCAGAAATATCAGTGTCATACATTCCTCATTCTCTACCAAATGAGGTGCAAACTTGGATAACTCCGCGACTGGGACACCATCATGTTATTTTGTTCCAGTCTAATAAACTCTACCTCCTTCATATGACGAATACTTTCAAGAAAATACTTGTTATTGAATAGTTTCTGAAACGTTTCCCAAGACATATTGAGTGCGGTTGGCTGGGTATGCTTCATAGATTCCCACCAGTAATCTGCCTCATCGCGGAACATAAAAGTGGTAAATGGAACTTTTTGTTCCTCCGTGCATCCCAAGACATCGAATATCTTGGTAATTTACTTGACCCACGTTTCTGCCTTTATCGGATCCGACTTTCCCAAGAATTTTGGTGGTCCCAACTCTTTGAACTGCTTGGCTATGACAAGCCGTACGTTGCTATCATTTCCACCCGTATTCTGTACACGAGTCTCCCTCGTCTGATTTTACATGAACTGTAAAAAGCTTATAAACATCCCATCATTCATTATTTGTTTGGTGGTGGTGTTTACAGGAGGAATAGTGCCTTCCTGTTGCACGTTCTCCAGGTTGGTGATTAAAGGTGTCTCCACGGTCTCATACACTCCATTGTTAACATTCTCAACTACCATTCTCAAATACTGTCACAAAACAAGGGTTAATTAAAGAAATTAACATAACACATAATACCCTTATATTCTGACTGACCAACAAATTAGCTTAGGTAGGACACACTAGCGAAGGATTTACTCGTCTCTCCCCACCTAGTTCTATTCCCCGATCTCTGCCAGAGAAAATATCCTTAAGCTCTGACACCAACTGCGACGCCCCCAAAACAGGTATACATCACCTACTCTGAGTCGCCAAATACATGGTACAGAAACAACTACAACATTATTACTATAATTGTCATGCAAAATAAGACAACACATATATTGTGAGTTTAAATACAAATAATGTCTTCTAGACAATATCCACACTCAAATAAATCCTCATTACAATTATTAATACACTATTTTACAAAAATAGTGAGGACTGCTAAAACAACTGTCTCGAAACATCACTCCACACCCCGATTAGTTCCCGCTATATTCTCGCCTCCTAAGAAGAAAAATGGAACAAAAAGGAAAAGGGTGAGCTCAACTAGCCCAGTAAAAAATATTATGACTAAGATAATGTAGAACAAATTATCTTTAGCAATTAATAAATCAGATAAAATATAATGGACAACTAGTTTTAGATCAATATTCGCAGCGAAAATAACAATTCATTAGAAGAGTTAAGTAAAGAATGAAATTTACTATCATCTATGAATTTAAAAGTCCATCATCAATATTTTATCCCTGTAATATCAATCAATATACATCTTGAATCAAATATTCATCTTTGCACTACGGGCCAAAGATATTCATTTGTATCACCAGTTGGTCATGTTCATCTCAACACCTGTCCATTTTTGCACTACGGGCCAAAGATATTTATCAGGTAATCATTCATCTTTGCACTACAGGACAAAGATATTCAGTTATATCATCATTTAGGACTGAGGATGATGAAAAATATTTTAAAGAAAACGAATCCAGTGAGATAAAAGTTCAAAGATTAGGGATTCGTACTTTAGTTTATCCAAGTTCAAAAATACTCCATAATAATCAATTGTGGAGCAAAATTTTAAAAATAAAGATTAAAACATGGATACAATCAAAGATAGTAACCATAATAGACAACTTGGACAAAGAAAAGAACATTTAATTTTTCTGTGAATAGTGTCGTATACGTGAATAGTAACCCCGACATGAAAAGGTAAAAATTCCACAAGAAAAATCATACTTCGTGAATAGTACTGTATTCGTGAATAGTGTCGTATAAGTAAATAGTAACCTCAAAATGAAAAGGTAAAAATTTCATAATAAAATTTATACCAATATTTCTGTATAATAATATTGAAAGAATAACATCATTTACGAAGAAAATAACATCCCTTACCTCAAAATAACAGTACTTCTGACTTAAATATTGGATATAATGCCGAAGGAAAGTTGCACTGAATATCAACTCTCAAAGTATCTAAATACTCACAAAAATACGCTCGATAATATAGAGAGAGAAAACTTATGATTCTGGTGTGATTTTCAATTCTAACTAAGCATCCTATTTATAGGAAAATGATAGAATGCCAAAGCAAACTAACCTGTTACCTGATGGCTTTATCTGCTACTATTCATGCACACCACTTTTGAAATAAAATTTCAGCACATTTCTCACCAACCAAAAGTGGGGCCCACCCGTTCTAGAAAATTTCCAAAATATTTTAAATTTAAACAATAATCAGCAACTTCAATAATTTATAATAAATAGCCCTTTTATCAGAAAAATACGAATTTTATGTCCACTTCATAAGAAATTTAATTCTCTACAACTTTGTAGACGAAATTTTTTCCAAATTCTAAACAGAAAATGCCCGAAATCCACATACGGATGATTTTTAATACCTTCACTCCGACAAAATACTGATAAAATACCTCAACATTAATTCCTTCATTTATATCCATATAAAATTAAATATTTCCTTATCATATAAATCAATAATTAATTATTCACAAATAATATTACAGAATTACGATATAGACAACCAGGTCATTCCTAGGAAAGAGGGGGCTTTTCGATAAGGATTTCTCCTTACTGGCGCGCAATTAGGTGACCAAACTCTTTTCCTAGACAGAACTTCCTTAGACATTGCCAATAATGCTATCTAATAATATTATTCAAATAATATGAATTATTGATCTGATAATGGGAAATACTGTGCAGTGACAATTATTGAATCAACAATAATATAAAATATGTAGCAATTATTGAATCAATAAAATAAAATATTGAACAGTAATTAATATAACAATTATTGAGTAGTGCCTTCTTACGTAAAAATTAATAATCCAAAAATATTGTGCAATACCGTGTGCTACTGTGCAACCACGCGTATTACTGTATTTTAACCACCAGGTATTCCAACAGTGTTAACGGTAACAATTACGCCGTTATTTATGAAAACTCAAACTTATCGTTTTCTTCACCGTTTTTCGTTATGGGGCCCACAAATGACTGCGTCATCATACAAATATTCCCTGACAACAAAAATATTTCACGACCAAACAAATATTCTCCGATAACAATGAATATTTTATAACCACTTGCTTATTTTGCAAAATTGGCACACTTCACCCATAACCAAAGTATTATATCAAATTAACACCTTATTATTCAAAATAATAATTAGAGGAAATTTAATTTATTTATAAAAAGTTAGGGTCTTACAACTAGTCAATCCAAAAGACATGACTAAAAATTTATAATGCCCGTATCGAGTTCTGAAGGCAGTCTTTGGAATGACATCAGTTTTAATCTTTAACTGATGAAACCCAGAATGAAGATCGATCTTTGAGAAGAATTGAGCACCTTGAAACTGGTTAAACAGGTCATCAATGCGAGGTAATGGGTACCTATTTTTTATGGTGACATTGTTTAACGCCCTATAGTCAATGCAAAATCGCATACTCCCATTTTTATTCTTTACGAATAAAATAAGAGCACCCCAAGGCGATGTATTAGGACGAATTAAACCAATGTCTAACAACTCTTGTAGTTGGGCTTTTAACTCCTGAAGTTTAATAAGAGCCATTCGATATGGTGTTTTGAAAATGGGTTTTGTACCGGATTCAAGGTCAATACAAAATTTGATTTCACTTTCTGGGGGTAGGCCAGGAAGTTCTTCGAGGAATACGTCAGGGAATTTATTAACAATAGAAATATCATTCAAATCTGACGTATTTTTATTTAAATCGGTGATATGGGCTAAGAAAGCTTGACATTCATTTTTTCAATAAACGAATGACTTTATGACTATAGATGACAACGATTGATTTTAACTGTTTGGTTACCTGAATTCATATAATAATTTGATTAGGAATATGAAAACTAATGACCTTACGAAAATAATCAATTTTAGCATAATAGGTAGTTAAATAGTTGATTCCTAAAATCACATCAAATGTAAGTATTTTTAAAGAGATGAGGTTAATAAGTAATGTAAGGGTGCCGACTTGAATCAAACAAGATTTATAAACAGTGGATGTAATGAAGGTTTCTCCTTACGGAGTTTCAATTGATAAGTCAAAGTCTAATTTCTCATGAGTCAAGTTTAAACGTTGAGCACAAACAGGTGAAATAAAAGAGTGGGTAGAACCGGTATCTAATAAGGTATAGACTTCGTAAGAGTTTATAATTAGCTTACCCGTGATAACTTTGTTTGGGTTCTTCACTTTTTAGAAGTCACGACAAAAGCTCTCCCTTGAACCATCGACTTTGACTTGTCCGGGACAACCTTTGCTGTCACCATCTCAGCTGGACTGGACTTCGCTATAGGGCACACTCGAGCTATATTACCTTCCGTTCCGCAACTGTAACACACATTGGGTTGTTGTGTACAGTTTAGACTAATGTGTCCCTCTTATCTGCATTTGTAACATACGACTGGTGGTTATTTTCCTCCCCTAGAAACGTGTGTTGGTGTTGCTGCCGATATCTTTCCGTCATTATCGAATCTTTTCTTTTTGAAATTTCCACTTGACTCACTTATTATATTATCTTGGTCAGGATTACCACAGAAGTGGTTACCATTTCTGGAATGATAATTTCCTCCACACTGATTATCATTGTTTCACTAACTGTTACCGTTGGTACGACTATTATCGTGATGTCGGTTGCTATTTTTTGGTTGAACTATTTCATTATCTCGCTCTAATAATTGAGCACTATTCACAACATCTGAATACAAACACAGTTTATAAGAAATGAGGTATTGACAAATTTTAGGTTTCAAACCTCTCAAAAATATTCGTGTCATTCGTTCCTCATTATCCACCAAATGGGATGAAAATCGGGATAATTCAGCAAACTCGACTTCGTATAGTGATACAATCATATTATTCTGTTCTAGTTTGATGAATTCCACATTTTTCATATGACGAATACTTTTTGTAAAATACTTTTCTTTGAACAATTCCTAGAACTTCATCCAAGACATCTTAAGTGCAAAAAAATGAGTATGTTTTACAGATTCCCACTAGTAATCTGCCTTTCCATGCAACATAAAGGTGGCGAAGTGAACCTTTTGCTCCTCTATGCATCCCAAGACATTAAATATTTTGGTGATCTGCTTAATCCAAGCTTCTGCCTTAAATGGCTCTGGCTTTCCCAAAAACTCCGGTAGTCCCAACTCCTTGAATTGTTTGGCAGTAACCAGTCGTGAGTTACCATTATTTTTAACTACATTTTGAACATGAGTCTTTCTCTTCTGGTGTTGCATGAATTGTAAAAAGCTCTTAAACACCACATCGTTCATCATTTGGTCAGTGGTATTGTTTACAGGAGGATTATTGCCTTCCTGATGCATATTATCCTGGTTATTGATTGATAGTGTCTCAATGGTCTCATATGCTCCATTGCTTATCTTCAAATTTTCAGATGTCATTCTCAATTACTGCCACAAAATAAGGGTTAATTAAAGAAATTGACATGTCACATATTATCCCTATATTCTGACCAACCAATTAAATAACAAATAAGCTTAGGTAGGACACAATAGCGAAGGTTTTACTCGTCTCTTCCCTCCTAGTTCTAATCCCAGATCTCTACCAGAGATCATATCCTTAAACTCTGATACCAACTGTGACTCACATCCCAAACTTGGATAGCACCTCACAGTGATATCTATCAGTTTGCCACCGTTATTCACAGCGTTCCCTACGGAAAGTGTGGCTTCGGTGCATCCCACGTAAGAGAGTCACCAACGAGAGGCTTGGGGCTCTTTACTTATAGCTCTAATACCAACTGTGACGCCCCCAAAATATGTCCACACAACCCATTTTGAGTTGCCAAATACATACTACAAAATTCAAATAAAAATTTTCCTATTTACAACTGTTAAACTGTCGTGCAAAATACGACAACACATAAGCTGTGAGTTTGAATACAAATATTGCACCGTACATAATATGAAACTATCCAAACTCAAATTAAGTTCTCATTACAGTTATTATCACATTATTTCACAACATAATGAAGACTTCTATAGTAACTATCTTGGACTATTACTCTACTCCCCAACTTGTACCAGCTATATTTTCATTTCCTGAGAAGAATAATGGAACAAAAAATAAAAGAGTGAGCTCAACTAGCCCAGTAAAGAATATTATGACTAAGATAATGAAGAATAAATTATCTTTAGTCTTGAACAATGATAAATCAGATAAAATATAATGGACAACAAATTTTAGATCAACAACTGCAGCGAAAATAACAATTCATTAGAAGAGTCAAGTAGAGCATGATGTCTACTATCTTCTATGATTTAAAAGTTTATCATTAATATTTTATCCCTCTAACACCAATCAATAATTATTTCTAATCAACGAATTATCTATGCACTACGGGTCAAAGATATTCGTTTGTATCACCAGTAATCATGATCATGCCAAACACTTGTCCCTCTATGCACTACGTGTCAAAGAGGACTTTCACTACAAACATTTATCTGTAAACTTAAAGGTCATGATTATATCAATACACAATTTTTGGTCATAATCATACCAATCAACAGTATATCTTTGCACTACGGGCCAAAGATGATTTTCACCACAATATAAGCATGAGGATGATGGCAATGATATAAAAAATGAATCAAGTGAGATCAATGATAAATATTAGAGACTTATAATTTAATTTATTCGGAGTTCAAGAATGTCCAAATTGTTAACATGTTAACTAATTGTGGAGTAAAATTCAAGAATGATATTTAAGATTCAAATTTTAAAGATAATTTGGACAAAGAAAAGAAACTAAATTTCGTCGTAAATAGTACTCATGAATAGTACCCCGGATGAATTGTACCCCGATATGAAAAGATTAAAATTTAATAAGGTTCAGATCAATATTCCAATAAAATGATATTAGATGAAGCGCAAACTATTAAGGATATTTTACTAATTTAAGGGATTTTCACCATTTAATAATAAAGTTATGGAAACAAACAATAATTTTGTACCATAAATGGAGAAATATGAAAGAAAACGATATCCCTTGATGAGTACAAAAGAAATGATATTAGATGAAGCGCAATCTATTAAGGATATTTTACTAATTTAAGGGATTTTCATCATTTAATAATAAAGTTATGGAAACAAACAATAATTTTGTACCATAAATGGAGAAATATGAAAGAAAACGATATTAGATGAAGCGCAAACTATTAAAGTTATGAAATGATATCACATACGAGTATGAAAGAATATACGAAACTGCAAATGAATTTTCATCCGTTATGCGGTAATCCGCGTAGACAGATCATTTTCACAACTTAATAAATAATGAATACGAAGGGTTATTCATCAGGCATGCGATAATCCACGTAGACAAGTTATTCTCACATATTAATAGGGAATAGAATGACAACCCTTATGATTATGAAGAAAATAAAATCCTTTACCTTAGTAGGAGATTAAATCTGATTGGTATAACAGAGATTATCTTGAGGAAATCTTGCACTACACTCAAAGTATCTTTATACTTAAAAGAAATACGCACAATATTATAGAAGAAGAATTCTCTGATCTTGGCGTGAGTTTCATTTCTTAACTAAGCAGTCTATTTATAGGAGAATAGACTAAATAGTAACTGATTCACGGACGGTTCATATTGATTTACTATTAAAACTTTAACCGATAGTTCATATTGATTTACTATTAAAACTTCAACCAACGGTCCATATTGATTTACTATTCAAACTTCAACCGACGCTCTGAAAAATTAGTACGTCCCCCCATGGAATAATAAGCCAAACTTTCAACCAATGCATCATGGCAAACCCCTCTATTTATATAAAAAATTGAATAAATATTTATCACAAATCACTTATCTTTAATCAACACATTTTTAATCTTTCAACAATTATTCACCATTAATATTATAGATTCACAATACTGACAACTAGATCGTTTTCAAGAAAGAAGGGACTTTCCAATAAAGACTTCTCCTTACTGGCTCGTAATTAAATAACTCAAACCCTAATTTTCTAGACATTGTCAATAATCTAAATAATAATATGAGTAACTGTGTCGTGTCAATTATTCATTTAATAATATAAAATATTGTGCAGACGTTACTGTAATAATTATTGAATCAATAATATGAGATACTTTGAATGCAACTACTGTGGTAATTATTGAATGAAATACTAAGTGACTTCCAACATAAAAATCAATAATCAGAGATACTGTGCAATACCGTGTGCTACTGTGCAACAATGCGTATTACTGTACTTTTATCATCGAGTATTTTAACAGTTTTAACGGTAAAAGTTTTGATGTTATTGTTATAAAAAGAATATTTTTGTTACTTTCTATATCCGACAGTTATTTCGTTGTGGGGTCCACCAATGATTGCGCCGACGCACGAATATTTCCAGACAAAAAGAATATTTTTCGACCAAACGAATATTCCCCGACAAAATAAATATTTTATGGCAACTTGCTTACTTTGTAAAATTTGCACATATCACCTATAACTATAACATTTATTAAATTACCACCTTACTAATTAGAATAATATTTAGAGAAAATTAAATGTTTATTTATTAAAAGTTGGGTTCTTACAACGCATGTGGTATAATCGTCGTAGTGAATATTTATTGAAAGAATGGTATAATAATAACCATATATGCCCATGTATTTTTATAAAGAAGTCAGAATTTGGGTTTGCTATTATTGCTGTGTATGTTGATGATTTAAATATTATTGGAACTCATAGAGAGATACCAAAGATAATAAATTATTTAAAGAAATAATTTGAGATGAAAGATTTAGGACAAACAAAATTTTGTCTCGGCCTGCAGATCGAGTATTTGGCAGATGGAATTCTCATTCATCAGTCAACTTACACAAAGAAGATCCTTAAAAGATTTTATATGGATAAAGCACATTTATTAATTAACGCAATGGTTGTTCGATCACTTGATGTGAAAAAGGACCCTTTTAGACCTCATAAGGATAATGAAGAATTACTTGGTCCCGAAGTACCATACTTCAGTGCAATTGGTGTGCTAATGTATCTTGCTAATAATACACCACCTGATATAACATTCTCTATGAATTTGCTGGCAAGATATAGTTCTTCTCCTACCCGGAGACATTGGAATGGAGTTAAACATATTTTTTGTTACCTGCAAGGGACTGTGGATATGGGCTTATTTTATTCAAATAATAATAATCATGAATTAATTGGATATGCTAATGCAGGATATTTATCTGATCCATATAAAGGTAGATCTCAAGTGTGTTATCTCTTTATGTGTGGTGATACTGCTATATCATGGAGATCTACAAAGTAAACATTAGTTGTCACTTCATCTAATCATGCTAAAATACTTGCAATCCATTAAGCAAGTCGAGAATGTGTGTGGCTGAGATCAATGACTCAACATATTCGTGGAACATACGGTTTATCCTCCAGCAAAGAAACTCCAACCATTCTGTATGAAGATAATGTTGTATGTAGCTCAATTAAAAGGATGATACATCAATGGAGATAGAACAAAGCACATCTCGCCGAAATTCTTTTTCACACATGACCTTGATAAGTGTGGTGATATTGATGTTCAACAAATTCGCTCAAAAGATAATCTAGCATATTTGTTCACCAAAGCATTACCAACTACAATGTTTGAAGGATTGCGGCGCAATATTGGAATGCAACAGCTAAAGGACTTAAGGATACATTCATGAGGGGGAGCTAATATGCGCTGCACTCTTTTTTCCTTAACCAAGGTTTTTTTACATTGGGTTTTTCCTGGTAAGGTTTTTAATGAGACAGTTTTCAATGCGTATGGTTGCACAATAGACATCTAAGAGGGAGTGTTATAAAATTATAATATAGTATGTTGATGTCTAGATTCATTTCTACCCCTCTTTATTGTAATGGCATTTAAGCTTTGAAACTCCCATGATCTATGAGTTTTAAAACTTTCAAGTATTTATGTACATGTACTTATAAATAGAAGTATTGTCATGAGAATGGTAGATACATACAAATATACTACAACTTATATAAAATAAGAATACTCTCTCTTTTTTTCTAATCATCGTTGTTCTTAATTTTAGTATACTCTTATAATAATATAACAATCCAAGTGGGTATCTTAAATTGATTTAATTGGGTTGGTCATCAATATCTATTTTTTGTGCTCCAAACTAATTATTACAGTACAATCAGATAAGGCAAAAGGCATAGGCCTTTAAACAACCATAACTAATGAGTTAAATCAACTTTTAGTACCCTTAGTAGGGTATGACATTCAAATTGGTACCTTAGCTAAAAAAACTTACAAACTAGTGACTATACAGAATAATTTTTTAAGAAAAACTAAGAGGGAGTCACATTCAAGAAGGTCGTCAAAGCCCTCTTAATATAGCCATTTTGTTATTTAATCGATTGGGGGTGAAGACTACTTGGGTAGGTGCCTTCGACTCTTCCTATTTCAAGGGTGGGATCTTATGGCTTAGTCTCTGGTTGCGCGGGATTCATCTTTGTTTGGTACCCTCAATCCCTTAATCAGGTGTTGGAAGCGCATTTGCCGGACTTTCCAATTGAGCATGATGCAGGCGATGAAACTCAGTAAGGAGAAGGCCAAACCCAAGTGATATAGTAGAAGTTTCGATAGTTTACCTTGGCTTATTGTTATAGTTGTCATGCTAAAGTCGTTGATAGCTATTTCGCTCGACAGACGACAAGCTACGTACAAAGACTTTTTGGTTTCATTCACAACTGATGGTGTTTGTTTTAGGTTGATCTGATAACAAAATTCTGTTGGATTCATTAAGTTGACTCCATTAGCAATCTCACTTTTGAATCAAATATACGGTGTTTCGGTGCAAAATACAAACACTTTAATTCTAAATATATCTTAAGCCTTATTCCTTAATTTTGTGAACCCAAGGACTCTTGCCTCTACTATTAAAAGGAAATATTCATATACGTACTCGTCATGCCAAAACCTAACTTAAACTCGAACTCAAGCGGTTGTCCCTTCCTGAAATTCGAAAATAGTCAAGGTATTAATTCAATCTGTTAAAATTGAAGACTTTCATTAAAAGCATCCGACTTCCATTTTTTTTTAATCTCCATTTTAAGATCAAAACTTGTGTATCCCGATCCAAACCCCACTTGAATAAATCAATTTTAAATTCAATAATGTATATTGTTGCTACAATCTAAGCAAAATCTATATAAAGCACACGTACACGTTACAACAATTTGTTTGTTTCTTCCATGAAAAAGTACAACATTAATTTAGGCACCTAGGTATCTTGTTCTTACCCATATTCTTTCAAATTAGTTTTTATAATTCTACCTTCTCCGAAGCTAATCTAAATACAATAGCATAATAACTTAAATCCCTCACAAAGTGAACACCATAAACAACACTTGTAAGGTCACTGAGATTATTGAAACAAACATGACACCATAGCTTTGTAATCAACTTCTAAAGGAATATTTTCAGTAATAAATTTCTTTAGATTTTTGCAAAAAGAAAGAAGAAGAAAAGAGTAATAACTTTTAAACTCTTAGAACAAACAAGCAATCAACTACTATGCGACAATGTAACACTTGAATGAATATTGTAAACAAAATGTTATCCAAAGGTGAAAAAATACTCTCTTCGTTCCAATATTAAAGATACATTTGTAAAACGGTGACTTTTAAGAATAATTTTATATTATCAAATATAGCCATAGTATTAGTTAGGATCGAATTCGATTGTGATGGTGCGATATTGAAAATGATAGTTAAAAAATGATGGCAAATTAGGAACAACATGTCACTTTATAGTCTTAAAATAAAAATATATATAATTTTAGAATGAACTAAAAAGAAAAATATATCTCTAATTTTAGAGGGAGTAGTAAATATGGCCATAACACTTGCCTACAAAAGTTTTCATTGATCTTATTACTATTATTATGATTTTTAACCTCTATCATGTTGGAAACTTGCTTCTTTAATACATTATATTGGTCAATTTTTTGACTTATTAACGACAAGATTCGTCTACGCGCCTCAATCACCAATAGCGCGTCAAATCCTACACAGAAACGAAGTCACGCGCAAAAGTTGACGGCTTAGACAGCCGAGGGATAGCTCCAGTGTGATAGTTTAACAATGGAGGCTTAATGCTCTAGCTAGTTCTGTAAAATAATATTTTGTGTACCTGATAATTAGGGTATAGGCTTGTATTTATAGTGATCATACCTCCTTCCCCGAATAGAAATTGGATTTCTCATTAGGTATGATTTCTTAATGAGATTAAATTGAATCTCCTTAAAGAAAGGAGGTTAGAATATATCCTGACACTTTCCTTAGGAGTTGGAAGTTGAATGTAACTAGGAATCTTCGATTCCTTAAAATACTCAACTGCCAAAATAGATACCTACGCAAGGTTAAATACCTCCACGTGGACTTTGGCTGTGACGCCCCCAAATTCGTGTAACATCAAACACAGGATATGGTGTTCACGATACATCATACACCATCATCTAACTAAATAAACCTCATAGATAATAATAATAATAATAACTATTACATACACATTCAAACAAAATCCCAAGTCTTTACAACCTTAAACAAACTGAAACTTCAACTTAGCGTTTATCGCTACAATACATCATATACAGAATTATAACTTATTACATAAATAACTCTCATCATTTCATCTTAGACTTCCCCTTGTCCTTGCCCGAGCCCTCAGCGTTCTCAGCCCTAACTAAAAGGTTTAAGCAAGAATGAGCAAAAATTGACCAGCAAGTATATAAAGTAGTTTGAGAACATACATCAGGTGTAAAAGCATTAGTATGAATATTTCTCAATAGTTGATATAATTATCAAGAGATAAACAGGAATATCAAGATAAGAGTTCTGGAATTCTCAATAGCATACTAAAGGGTGTTAGATACCCTAAACATTACTTTGTTTCATCGAAAACCATCAGACGGTTTAGCAATCAAATAGATTGTAAACAGCCTCTGCAAATACTCCAGGTGATCAGCCTATCGTATCCTACATTGTGCACAAGTATAAAGTTTAACTGCATAAGCATAAATTGGACTATATGCCCGACATCTGTTTGCCCGATTATTCGAGTTGTTCAACTTAGTATTCATGTGGGACCTCACCAAAGCAATTTAGATTGGTAAACATTAAATAGCTTCAAAGGATTTGAATTGTTCAAATGTTATATCATTTATCATCAATAATATCTAGTCGAAACAAAAAGCCAGAAAACATCCTTGGAAACAGTTCGTTAAAGAAGTAGAACTTTAAAGTATAGCAGTTGTAATAATAACTGAGTAATCATCAATAACGCTTGCAAAGAAATTGCTGTTATATAACTTTACGACAAAGGAACTTGTACGAAAAAGTAAATAGCACAAGTCCATTACTAACCCTCATTGCAATATCAATGAGTAAGGATTGAATAATTGCTCAATAGAACTTAGGGTTAGGAAACTTGCCTGATACGTCTTCTACAATTTACCGCTATCTACAAGCCCTTCACGTAACCTATTCACATGTGTCACGTTAAGCAATTAGGTTCTCGAACACCACTTCGAAGTGTAATGGTTTCCTTTTATTTTAATAAGATGATTAAACTCGCACGTATTCAAATACAATTCAATTACATAATATGTTGCTTCGTATAGGCCACGTGTTTCAATTAAAGAATATGGAAAAAATAAATTTCTGACATTTTTCTGACCTGGCCCGATCCGACCCGGATCCGACCCGGCCCAGCCCGAATCCGACCCAAACCTCCATCAAAAATCTGCATAAAACATGCTTAAAGGTCTCAAGTCGGAAAACCTCATTTTCCATAATTTTGACATCACCTATTTAATTAAACTCATATATCCATATAACATCATTTATGTGAAAAATACCAAATCAGTCTCAAAAAAAAAATTCTAGGATCTTGCAGAATATAGTCCCACATTGAACATATATTTTTTCCGGAATTTTTAAAAATCAATCTACTATTTTTAAATAGTCCATAATAGCTAAATATTCTCAGATTTTTCATAAATCGAGATTAGCTCCAAACATTCTGAAATTTTCAGGGTTAGCTCCTGCTATATACATGTACTTCCACTAAACATTTCGTAATATTTGGACTTATACACAGAGAGTTATTCGGATATCTTTACAAATAGTGTCTTTAGCCGTAAAATCCATAACTCTCAAACCGTATGGCCAAAAATTCTCAAATTTTTACAGGACCTTTATATCTTCTTATATTAACACTCCAAATTTTTTCAAAATTTTTAAAGTACAAAAAAGTGGACGAAAATGCCCCCGAGACGGACTGATCCAAAACAATCCCAAGAAAGACATCAAATTTTCATTTCTTGCAGCTACTTTTGCGATTTTATTCCCACTAATCTACAGATGATATGACCATGATACTTGGACACAATAAACTTCATACAACAAGGTATTTTACATAAATATAACATTCATGAAACTAGCAAGCTAAGACCACAAACCAATTGCATAGAAAAGCGTGCCAGCACTGGTTCTATACTTGGAAAAATTTTGGAAATTTCCAAAATTTTGCATATTTTTATTTCCAACATGCATGCTTACGATTTTCATAACTTGCTCAATTTAACTCCTTTTCTTATGAAATTTGGACAGGTTGTACCTCATGCTACGTACTATTTTATAAAATTATCACATACACTAATCGGGTCATAGAAAGCGTGAATCCAAGGCTCCGAAAAACTTGAAAATCACATATTACACTTTTTAACCAACTTTGACAAAAATCATGATTTTGATTCTAGCATGCATGTATTCGATTCCTACTATCCAGATCCCATCTACTAACATATATGAACATGTTACAACAACTAAACTCACTAGATTACCTTGATTAGAGCAAATTAGCAACTAAGAGGCATTTTATCAAATATATAGCATGCATATACAAATTCAATGATTCTTAATGTAATTGAAACATGTTAAACCAGAACTTTTGTTCTTAATCATACATATATCATCCACTAACCGTAGCATGGCAATCACAAATCAAAACAAACCATCTACTAAGCTTATATATGCATTTTTTAGCTATTTTCCTTGAAAACCTATAAAGGTTCATGAGTTGCTTACTTGATGCGAATTTCTTCTTATTTAGCTTCTGAAAATCCTCCTCACTTGCTTGTTTAGACTCTCCAAAACTCGAGAATATAATGCTACCACACTATCTATTACTCTCAATTTCTCTCCATGTTTACTCACTTGGTGGAATTTTCTTAAAAGAGAAGAATGTTTGAGTGGTGGGTATATATATATAGCTTGATAGAGTCTTTTGACTCCCATAACCCCCAGCTCCAAATATTAGTTACCAACAATACTTAGTAATACAATAATTTAGTTAATTAATAGGAAGAATATGAGAGAGTTAGAGAAAATGAAAGGATTTTGGTTTTAATGAGAAAAATGAAGTACTCCCTCCGTAGCTATTATGTAATATACGTATACTCCCTCCCTTGTCCCAATTCGTGAGTCACAAGGGTCCCACCAGCTGCTGACTTGTTTAAATAAAAACATTATAATAATCAATTAATAAATTACTTTGACCATTTTGCCCTTCGTAGCCGAACGTTGTGAAACTTATATTGATTCTTACTAAAGTCGACGTTCCAGACGTCATAGGACTATCCGTTTAGTCAAATTCACCTCCGAAATTCATAGTTGACTTTTTCCTCGAAAAAGTCAAGCAGTTGACTTTGACCAAAAAGTCAACTGTGACACTTTTTTCGTGGCTACAGTCTATCCTGACTAATTTCGACGTTCTGGACTCGAATACGCAGTCCGCGTCGCTAAATTCCGCTCCAAACTCCAGCTCATGATTTAATACCATCCCACATAATAAATAGAATTAATTCCCTACTTAATCAATTTAAATAGTTAAATAAAACTAAACCAACCATTTAAATACATCTCATCACATATCATAACATAACACATATACATCTAATAAATGAAATCACACAAGAGTTTCACATAAGTTCGTTTATTGATAATTATTACATTCACCCTCTCTTATAAAGATTCCATCCCCGGAATCATTACTCATCAAACAAAAATATTAGGGTAGTTTTTCATCATTTTCTCCTCGAGTTCCCACGTAGCCTCTTCGGCGTTGTGGTTCCTCCACACTACCTTAACAGAAGGTATTATCTTATTTCTTAACACTTGTTCTTTTCTATCAATTATATGTACTGGAACCTCTTCATAGGTTAAGTCCTTCTCAAATTAAATAGGTTCATACTCTATGACATGCTTGTAGTCTTGCTTATAGGGTTGGAGTGTTAGGTTTGTAATATTCATGAACGCAATCAAATTGCATAAAATAAGAGGAAGCATGGAAAATCAGAGTTTTAAAATTTTACAAACCATATACCCGGATCATCCTTTATGCACAATTATTAATTAAACGAAAAGATATGAAGAATAAGAATCATACCCTTGAAGATTCGAGCTTCCTCAGGTACAAGTTCACCTCCAATCTTTTTCGCGTTCAACTTGAATCCACCGAGTTTGGTTCCTTCCTTTGATTAACGTTAGCCACCCAAGTGTTTGGCCTCTAGAGGTGATCCACCAAGGAAGAAGAAATATTCAAAAAGAAGGGTGGTTGGCTAAACCCTAGTTTTCTATCTCTATAGAAAAAGAACGTATTCTCCAACTATTGGAATTGCGTATATCGATATCTGATATAAGACTCACCTTATAAAGATATCAGGTAGCCCTATTTAATTAAAAATAAGGTATTATTTATTTAATTAAACTCTTTTAATTAAATGGGCTCCCTAATCTTATTAGAGATAATTAATTAAACTCATTTACCTAATTTTTCCTCCTAATCCTATTAGGAATAAATGAGAGTACTTGTAAGACCCCAAATTATTAATAAATAAAATTTAATTTCCTCTATTTATTATTTTAAAAATAGTAAGGGTTGAATTGATTAATGTGGTTAATTATGGGTAAAATACGCGAATATTTTAAAAATAAACAGGTGGTTATAAAATATTCATTGTTGTCGAGGAATATTCGTTTGGTCGTGGAATATTCTTGCTGTCGGAAAATATTCGTACGAAGACGCAGTCTTTTGTGGGCCCCATAACGAAAAATGATTGGATAAAAAAAACGACAAGTATAAGTTGTTTATAAATAACGGCGTAGTTGTTACCGTTAATACTGTTGGAATACCCGGTGGTTAAAACACAGTAATACGTGTTGTTGCACAGTAGCACACGGTATTGCACTAATTATTGATTCTTAAGTAAGAAGGCAGTACTCAATAATTGTTACAGTAATTACTGTTCAATATTTTATTTTTTTGATTCAATAATTGTTACATTGATATTTTATATTACTGTTATTCAATAATTGTCACTACACAATATTTTTTATTATCGGAGCAATAATTTATATTATCTGAATAATATTATTAGATAACATTATTGGCAATGTCTAGAAAGTTCAGTCTAAGGAGAGGTTTGGTTATCTAATTGTGCGCCAGTAAGGAAAAATTCTTATTGGAAAGCACCCTCTTTCCTGGGAACGGCCTGATTGCCAGTACTGTGATTCTGTAATATTATTTATAAATAATTAATTATTGATTTATTTGATGAGAAAAATATTAATTTTATGTGGATATAGATGGAAAAATTTTTAAAGTGACAATTATTAAAAAAATTGATATTTTATCTTTTCTGATAAAATAATATTTTATTATATTATATAATAATGATGAAATTTTTATAATGAATGTGGGATATATGAGTATATGAGGAGAAAGAATATTTTGGTTGTATTAAATGATTAACACATGTTTTGTGTGTCGGTGGACCCCATTTCTTGACTGAAATTTGATTATAGCCTGTAAAATCGTCCGTATGTGGATTTTCGTCAATTTCTGTTTGGAATTTGGAAAAACTTTCTTCTGCAAAGTTGTAGAGATTTGAATTTCCTATAAAGACTCGCGAGATTCGAATTTTCTGATAAAAGGGCTATTTATTATGAATTATTGAAGTTCTGAAGTTCCGAAATAATTGATTTTTGAAAGTTTTAAATATTTTAATTTACAAAAATGTTTTTTTTGTGATGTAGGCTACTTGAGTGGCTGATCTTTGAATAAAATATTGGCCGTAGAAAATTTATATATATATATATATATATATATATTAAATTTTCTGCTTTGGTGTTCTAAGCATTTTCCTATAAATAGGGTGCTTAGGTTAGAATTGAAAATCACACCAGAAACTAAAGATTTTTCTCCCTTTTTCTCTCTATATATCGAGCGTACTTTTGTGAGTATTTTAGTACTTTGAGTATTGCTATACGGTGCAAGTTCTTTCAGCACTATATCTAGTATTTCAGTCAGAAGTTCTATCTTTAGGTAAGGGATGTTATTTTATTCGAAAATGATATTATTACTTCAATATCATTGTGCCAAAATATTGGTTGGAAATTTTTATCAAATTTGGAATTTTTCATGTCGGGGTTACTATTCACGAGTTACTATTCTCGAGTACTATTCACGAAGCATGATGATGTTTTTTTTGTGAAATTTCTATCTTTTAGTGTCGGAGTCACTATTCACGTATACGGCACTATACACGAATACGACACTATTCACAGAAAAATTAAATTTTTGTTTTTCGTCCAAAATATATATTCTGGATACTAGCTTTGATTGTATCCATGTTTTGATCATTCTTGAATTTTACTCTACTATGATTACTTATGAGATATTTTTGGACATGGAATAGCTGAAATACGAATCCTTAATATTTATTCTTTTGTTTCACTGGATTCGTTTTCTTTAAAATATTTTTCATCATCCTCAGTCCTAAATGATGATATAATTGAATATCTTTGGCCTGTAGTGCAAAGATGAACAATTTTTGATGAATATCTTTGGCCCGTAGTGCAAGATGAACAGGTGTTTAGATGAACATGACCAACTGATTAATTCATTGATATGATGATTACAGGGATAAAATATTGATGATGGACTTTTAAATTCATAGATGATAGTAGATTTCATCATCTACTTAACTCTTCTAATGAATTATTATTTTCGCTGTGACTATTAATTTAAAATTTGTTGTCTATTATATTCTATTAAATTTTTCCATGTTGAAGACTAACGATAATTTGTTGTACATTATCTTAGTCATAATATTCTTTACTGGGCTAGTTGAGCTCACCCTTTTCTTTGCTGTTCCATTTTTCTTTTCAGAAGGCGAGAATGTAGCGAGTACTAGTCGGGATGTGGAATGATGGTTCTAGAAGTGGTTCTAGTAGTCCTCACTATTCTGTAAAATAGTGTATTAATAATCGTAATGGGGACTTATTTGAGTGTGAATATTGTCTAGATGATAATATTTATATTTAAACTCACAGTATATGTGTTGTCGTATTTTGCACGACAATTGTAATAATAAAGTTGTAGTTATTTTTTGTACCATGTATTTGGCGACTCAAAATGGGTTGGGTGGAATGGACCTATTTTGGGGGAGTCACAGTACTTATATTAAATTAATTTCTAAATTCTTTTAGAAAGTAAAATAATAATAATTATAATAATATTAATAAGACTCCTCTTATTAATTTATATTTAATATTTTTAAAATATTAAATAATAAATATTAAGCTATTTAATATATTATATCACCATAGATTAAATTAAATATACTTAACATATTATTACGATTATGCCATTAACTTCTTAAATAATTATTCTTCCTTTTATGGTGTGACCCTTTAGGTTCTCCATATTAAACCGGTTGTGAATATATCAATTAGAACAATTCTAATCTTATTTAAATAAATAAATTAAACAATTAATTTATTTAAATAAATAATATTTATTTTACAATAGGGATAAGCCTCCCTAGCAATCAACGACTTTCCAGATAATATAGATTTTAACATTAATCATAAAAGAACATTTGAGTAAATAGTTACCGTACAATTCAATCCTTCCACCATACAATGTCCCAATTAAATATAAGACATGAAATTACTGTCAAGTCTTATTTTATTTAATTATATGTATTTCGACTCTTAAATGCACAACACTAAATAATGCAAATTAGAAACTCCTTTCTAATTTCATTCTGCCTTGACAAAGGACTACTTGGTTGTCATTTATCAAATCACATAGGACATTTCTCTTCTTTTACTAGAAGCAGTAGATTCTTTATTGATCATACATTATCTCCATGTACGACTTATTATACCCAAGCATACCCTTTGATATACCCTAAGGGTCTTAAGGAATAAGTCAAAGTATAACTCATCATACACAAGATACTATGATGATCTCAAGTCCAAGGATCACTTGTACTACTATCACTACAGGAATTTCTATTGACAGACAAGTAAAACTCCATTAGGTATTCCTTAGCGAGCCACGTTCAGTGAACTTATTCTCTAATAAGTACCTACATACTTGCTTTAGTGTCTCCACACAAATGATCATGAGATCAATCATCCTCATCCAATGAGCAAGCAACGTATGTACCAATCTATCCGAATTTACTAATCCCCAATTTAGTAATCCAACGATTGGGAACTATTTTAGTTTTAAGCTTTCTAAGAATTTAGATCTCATTAGAATGATCATCATCATTATTCTAAAAGCATTGCTTAAAACTATGGATTTATCATATATTATAAAATAACATCATGTAGATAATTAAAAGCCTTTAATAAATTAATACTTTTTATAAATAAATGAATAAGATTGTTACAAAGTATATGCTTTATCATCAAATATGATTGGCTTGTGTGCATACTACTTTCACTGAGGACCGAAACATGGAACACGTTGTGTATATGTTCTAACTCCGGAGGTAAAGCTATTTCATAAGCTACCTCACCGACTTGCCTCAACACTTCAAAGGGTCCTATGAATCTGGGACTAAGTTTTCCCTTCTTCCCAAATCACATTTTCCCTTTCCAAGGAGACACTTTCAAAAACACATAAGTGCCGACGTCGAAGTCTCGTTGTTGTCAATGTTGATCTGCATATTTCTTCTGTTGATCCTGAGCCGTCACTAGCCTCGCTCGTATTGTTTTGATCACATCTGCAGTTTGCTGCACCAATTCTGGCCCTAGAAATTGTCGTTCTCCCACTTCATCCCAGCACAATGGTGTTCTGCATTTCCTTCCATATAGAGCTTCATAAGGTGGCACACCGATGCTCGCATGATAACTGTTGTTGTACGCAAATTCCACCAACGGTAGGTGGTCATCTCAGCTCCCTTTAAAATTCATAACACATGCTCTCAGCATGTCTTCTAATGTTTGAATAGTTTTCTCGCTCTGCCCATCTGTTTAAGGATGATACGCGGTGCTCAACCTAAGTTGCGTTCCCATGCGTTCTTGAAAACTTTTCCAGAAATTTGTTGTGAATCGCGGATCGCGATCCAACACAATTGATATAGGTACTTCGTGCCTGGAAATGATCTCTTTGATGTAAAGTTTTGCCAACTGATCTAAGGTATATCTGACCTTGATTGGCAAGAAATGCGTTGACTTGGTCAATCGATCAACGATCACCCATACTGCATCGCAACCTTTTTGCGTAGTTGGAAGTCCTACCACGAAGTCTATCGTGATATGCTCCCACTTCCATTCTGGAATTTCTAAAGGTTAAAGTAACCCGCTCGATTTTTGAAGTTCCGCCTTGACTCCCTGGCATGTTAAACATTTACTGACGCACGCTGCGACTTCTCTCTTCATATTGGGCCACCAATAATGTTGGCGAAGATCCTGATACATCTTTGTGCTTCCTGGGCAGATTGAGTAACTTGAGCTATGAGCTTCCTGTAAGATTTCTTCCTTTAATTCAGACACCACTGGCACCCAAATTCTCTTCTTAAATCTTAATAATCCATCACCACCCATACTAAATTTAAGCTCTGCTCCATCTGAAATTATTTTCTTCACCTTCTCGCATTCCTCATCGCTGACTTGTGCTTCCTTGATTTTGTCTAATAGAGTCGGATGAGCCTCCATTGCGAACAATTTCCCCTCTGGCTCCCTCAGACTTTTTATCTCGAGTTCTAATCTAGCCGTCTCCTTAATTAACTCCTCCTGAGCTGTTAGAATTGCCAACTAACCACTGCCTTTTCTGCTTAGCGCATCCGCTACCACGTTTGCTTTTCCCGGATGATATAAGATGTCGCAATCGTAATCCTTTATAAGTTCCAACCATATTCTATGTCTCATATTCAACTCTTTCTGCGTGAAGATATACTTCAGACTTTTATGGTTCGTGTATATTTCACACCTTACACCATATAAATAGTGCCACCATATCTTTAGGGCAAATACTACCACTGCCAATTTCAGGTCATGGATAGGATATCCCTTCTCGTAATTCTTCAATTGACGCGATGCGTACGTAATAACTTTATCATGTTGCATAAGCACACAGCCCAGTCTTTTGTGTGACACATCACTGAAAAATCACGAAGTCACCTGTATCATCGGGTAAAGACAACACTGGTGCTTCACTCAGTCTTTTCTTGAGTTCCTTAAAACTCTCTTCACACTTCTCCGTCCAGACAAATTTTATCAACTTCTTCTTTAAATTCGTCAACGTTCCCGCTATCTTTGAAAAATCTTGGATAAACCGTCTGTAATATCCTGCCAGTCCTATGTACGAATTCAGAGTACTATTCATGAGTTACTATTCACGAGTTACTATTCACGAGTTAGTATTCATGAGATACTATTTACCCGAAAAATATATTTCTTTTCTGTCCAAATTATTTTTGGTACATGAATATTATTCTTGAATTTTTACTCCACAAAGCAATATCATGTTGACAATTTGGATATTTTTAAACTCTGGATAAATTTAAAGTCTTTAATATTTATCCTTGATTTCGTTTGATTAATGCTTATATCATTGTCATCATCTTCATGCTTACGTGCAAAGATGGACTGTTGATTATTGGTTTTATAGTTGTATATCTTTGGCTTACGTGCAAAGATGGACAGGTGTATGACATGATCATAACCACTGGTGATAATAACGAATATCCTTGGCCATAGTGCATGGATAATTCAATGTTATGATTGGCAGGATCATGACCATTAGTTAACAGTTGAATGTCTTTGGCCGTAGTACACTGACAGACAATTGATTGGTATAATCATGACCATTGGTTTTATAGTTGAATATCTTTGGCCCGTAGTGCAAAGGTAGACAACTGATTGGTATGATCATTGTTAATACATTTGAATGTCTTTAGCCTTTGGGGTAAGGATATTGAGTAAACGTTCTATTAAGCCTTTGTGGTAAGGAGAAACTGTTGATTTACATTATTATAAATATGAATTGTGAATTTAACTATAATCTTTGGTGGTTTAGGTGAAGACAGGTGATGATAGTTCTTTTTGTCTTGGGTATAACAAAAAACTGTTGTTGAGCATTACAGGAATGAAATATTAACGATGGACTTTTAATCTTGAAGAGATAGTAGACATTATGTTCTACTTGACTATTCTAATGGATTGCTTATTCTGCTGCAGTTGTTGATCTAAAACTTGTTGTCTATTATATTCCATCAGTTGTTATACTGTTGAAGGCTAAGGATAATTTATTCTGTATTATCTTAGTCATAATATTTCTTACTGGGCTAGTTGAGCTCACCCTTTTCTTTCATTGTTCTCTTCAGGAAATGAGAATATAGCTGGGACGAGTAGGGAAATAGAGTGATGGTCCAGGATAAGTGGCTTTAGTAGTCCTCACTATTCTATAAAATAGTGTGATAATAATTGTAATGAGGACTCCATTGAGAGTGGATATTGCCTAGAAGGCAATATTTCCTTTTTAAACTCTCAGCTATGTTTTGTCGTATATTACCCGACAGTTGTATAATTAAGTTTGTATTTGATTTATGTACCATGTATCTGGCGAATCAAGATGGGTGATGTATACCTGTTTTGGGGGCGTCACATCTAATACCATTCTTAAAGGTTCAGCATGATCTTCTTGAGTCTTGGAATAGATCAGGATATCATCTATAAACACAACTAAGTATTGCTTGAACACCCGGTTCATCATGTCCCTAAATGCTGCCTGCACGTTCGTTAACCTAAATGACATCACCAGGAACTCGTAGTGTCCATAACGAGTCCTGGATGCTATCTTAGGTACATCTTCCTTCCTCACCTTCATCTGGTTTTATCCCGTCCTCAAGTTGATCTTGATAAAATATTTCGCTCTTTTCAACTGATCGAACAAATCATCTATCCTGGGTAATGGGTACTTGTTCTTGATCGTCACCTTGTTCAGCTCTCGATATTCTATGCAAAGTCTCATCGACCCATCCTTCTTTTTCACAAATAAAACTGGTGCTCCTCAAGGAGACACACTCAGTTGAATATACTTCCTATCCTACAATTCCTGTAACTGTACCATCAGCTCCTTCATCTCCATTGGTGCCATTTTGTATGGGGCTTTCGAAATCGAGGTCGTTCCCGGTACTAAATCTATAACAAATTCGACCTCCCTATCCGGTGGAATACCTGACAATTCCTTCGAAAATACATCCGGAAATTCGTTCACTACAGGTATTTGTCCCATCCCTATCCCTACTTTCTATGTATCGACGATATGGGCCAAATAACCTACACATCCCTTTCTTAGAAGCTTCCTCGCTTGCATCATCGTCAAACAGCTTGAGTGTCTCGACGACTTACTACCATAGAACACTACCTTAGACTGATTTGGAGTCCTAAGGTTTATACACTTTTTCTGGCAATCTATCATTGCTCCATGGTTAAATAACCAATCCATTCTTAGAATTTCATCAAATTCTCCTAATGGAATCGAAATTAAATCCACAGATAACATATACCCCCTGATATAGCTCCTCCAACTCATGGACTCTGTCGTCCAACTCTATAATCCTATCCATCAACAAAGTATCCTCAAGTGCTTCTTCGAAGTCCTCCTCGGGCTCCTCTTCCTCTTCAGGATACTCCTTTAGGTCTGAGTCAGCTGCTTCCTCAGCTATAGGCTCAGGTACAGTTATCACCAACTGCTCACTCACAACGTGGATATCTCTAACATCCTCTTCTGCTAACATCCTTCAAACAAGACAAAATAACCCAATTAGTATTTTAAAATAGATGTTTTTATTTTTAGAAAAAAAAGAAAAAAAATAGATTTGACACAACCCCTACAACTCTACGTGAGTTCATCTCCTTATTTTCTCCACTAACTTCCCTAAGGTTATAGTCTAAGGTTCCCCACCTAAGGTTTATAACCTATTGCTTTGATACCAACATGTGACGCCCCCAAATCCGTGTAACATCAAACACAGGATATGGTGTTCACGATACATCATACACCATCATCTAACTAAATAAACTTCATAGATAATAATAATAATAATAACTATTACATACCCATTCAAATAAAATCCCAAGTCTTTACAACCTTAAACAAACTGAAACTTAAACTTAGCGTTTATCGCTACAATACATCATATGCGGAATTATAACTTATTACATAAATAACTCTCATCATTTCATCTTAGACTTCCTCTTATCCTTACCCGAGCCCTCAGCGTTCTCAGCCCTAACTAAAAGGTTTAAGCAAGAATGAGCACAAATTGCCCAGCAAGTATATAAAGTAGTTTGAGAACATACATCAGGTGTAAAAGCATTAGTATGAATATTTCTCAATTGTTGATATAATTATCAAAAGATAAACAGCAATATTAAGATAAGAGTTCTGGAATTGTCAATAGCATACTAAGGGGTGTTAGATACCCTGAACATTACTTTGTTTCATCGAAAACCATCAGACGGTTTAACAATCAAATAGATTGTAAACAGTCTCTGCAAGTACTCCAAGTGATCAGCCTATCGTATCCTATATTGTGCACAAGTATAAAGTTTAACTGCATAAGCATAAATGGGACTATATGCCCGACATCTGTTTGCCCGATTATTCGAGTTATTCATCTTAGTATTCATGCTGGACCTCCCCAAAGCAATTTGGATTGGTAAACATTAAATAGCTTCAAAGGATTTTAATTGTTCAAATGTTATATCATTTATCATCAATAATATCTAGCCGAAACAAAAAGCCAGAAAACATCCTTGGAAACAGTTCGTTAAAGAAGTAGAACTTTAAAGTATAGCAGTTGTAATAATAACTGAATAATCATCAATAACGCTTACAAAGAAATTGCTGTTATATAACTCTACGATAAAGGAACTTGTACGAAAAAGTAAATAGCACAAGTCCGTTACTAACCCTCATTGCAATATCAATGAGTAAGGATTGAATAATTGCTCAATAGAACTTAGGGTTAGGAAACTTGCCTGATACGTCTTCTACAATTTACCGTTATCTACTAGCCCTTCACGTAACCTATTCACATGTGCCACGCTAAGCAATTAGGTTCTCGAACACCACTTCGAAGTGTAATGGTTTCCTTTTATTTTAATAAGATGATTAAACTCGCACGTATTCAAATACAATTCAATTACATAACATGTTGCTTCATATAGGCCACGTGTTTCAATAAAAGAATATGGAAAAAATAAATTTCTGACATTTTTCTGACCCGGCCCGACCCGAATCGGATCCGACCTGGCCCGAATCAGACCCAAACCTCCATCAAAAATCTGCATAAAACATGCTTAAGGGTCTCAAGTCGGAAAATCTCATTTTCCATAATTTTGACATCACCTATTTAATTAAACTCATATATCCATATAACATCATTTATATGAAAAATATCAAATCAGTCTCAAAAAAATTTCTTTTCTGGGATTTTGCAAAATATAGTCCCACATTGAACATTTATTTTTCCCGAAATTTTTAAAATCTATCTACTATTTTTAAATAGTCCATAATAGCAAAATATTCTCAGATTTTTCATAAATCGAGATTAGCTCCAAAAATTCTGAAATTTTCAGGGTTAGCTCCTGCTATATACATGTACTTCCAGTAAATATTTCGTAATATTTGGACTTATACACAGAGAGTTATTCGGGTATCTTTTCAAATAGTTTCATTAGCCGTAAAATTCATAACTCTCAAACCGTATGGCAAAAAATTCTCAAATTTTTACAGAACCTTCATATCTTCTTATATTAACACTCCAAATTTTTTTAGAATTTTCAAAGTACAAAAAAGTGGACAAAAATGCCCCCGAGACAAACTGATCCAAAACAGTCCCAAGAAAGACATCAAATTTTCTTGCAGCCACTTTAACGATTTTATTCCCACTAATCTACAGATGATATGACCATGATACTTGGACACAATAAACTTTATACAGCAAGGTATTTTATAAAAATATAACATTCATGAAACTATCATGCTAAGACCACAAACCAACTACATAGAAAAGCGTGCCAGCACTGGTTCTATCTGGAAATTTCTAGAATTCTGCATATTTTTATTTCCAACATGCATGCTTACGATTTTCATAACATGCTCAATTTAACTCCTTTTCTTATGAAATTTGGACAGGTTGTACCTCTTGTTACGCACTATTTTATAAAACTATTACATACAGTAATCGGGTCATAAAAACCGTGAATTCAAGGCTCCGAAAAACCCAAAAATTACATATTACACTTTTTAACCAACTTTGACAAAAATCATGATTTTGATGCTAGCATGCATGGATTCGATTCCTACTTTCCAGATCCCATCTACTAACATATATGAACATGTTACAACAACCAAACTCGCTAGATTACCTTGATTTGAACAAATTAGCAACTAAGAGGCATTTTATCAAATATATAGCATGTATATACAAATTCAATTATTCTTAATACCATCCCACGTAATACACTTTTTCGTACACTTTTTTCGTGGCTACAGTCTATCCTGACTAATTTCGACGTTCCGAACTCGAATACGCAGTCCGCGTCTCTAAATTCCGCTCCGAACTCCAGCTCATGATTTAATATCATCCCACGTAATAAATAGAATTAATTCCCTACTTAATCAATTTAAATAGTTAAATAAAACTAAACCAACCATTTAAATACATCTCATCACATATCTTAACATAACACATATACATCTAATAAATGAAATTACACAAGGTTCGTTTATTGATAATTATTAAATTACATAGAAAATCTCATATATTACATTGGCCCCCCATATAAATCGGGCCCTAACATTCACGCCCCAACATTGCCCCCCTAGTCTTGTGTTAAATGAGACATTTAATAGAAGAATCTCGTAAAGCCCAATAATCATGTAATAAATGATCCAGAGCCCAACCTCCTCGAAAAACCACTCAATACTCAATATTGGGCCCCCACATTATGCACACGCTTGCCATAATTTTAGCCGAATTAAATGCGTCATATTTATGCGACCGAGAGAAATTGAAAAGTCATATATTTCAAAAAGAATTTCCTCACAAAACAACCGCCACTTTTCCGTTCAAAGTCTTCAAAAGCCATCAAGAACTCCCTATAACCTTTCTCCCCTTCTCGAAGAATCCACATTTTCGGCCAAACGCCCTGCTGCAACGATTCCTACTCCAAACGCTCCAATGGCTAACCCAAACACCCCCACCTCAACCGTTCCAAACATCTCCATAGTGACCGACAATCTAGTCGCGGTCTAGATTCTTGTATCAACTACCATCGAAACTCCAAGCGACAAATTCATCTTATCATCTTCAGGTCCATCCACAGAAATGACCCCTCCTACCGAACTTATTAAGATATGAATCTAGACAGAGTACGAGTCCTGCAAAGCCCACCCCCACGTAAACACCCCATCATCAATTGAGAGCACTCTAATCAACATCCTCCGACAACTATACCAAATACCAAATGAATACTCTATCCGAATTCCCTACCTCAACGAGAGAATGTACTGGCATCAACACAGAGAATGGATAGTCGTCCACCTTTACTCCCTGAAATATGGCATCTGATTTCTTCTACATGAATTTATCTCATCATTCCTAGGTCTAATCGGTACTAGGTTCGCAAAACTGGTGTCGAACTCGTACATTTATTTGATTTCATTCATCGCTTTCTACCAAGAACTAAAGATCACTCTAGGATTAGATTTTTTTCTTCGCACTGTACAACATATCCCGAAGTAAGGAATCAGACCTACACCAACTAAGCCTTCATCCCAGAACAGCCACTCCCATAAAAACCTCATATATCAACATAGGATGGCACCCAAAATGGATTTTCATCAAGGGATCTGATCTGAAGCTCCTGTCGAACTGGGCTCCCTAAGAAACGGATCAACGCATTCCAATCCTTTTATAGAAAATTGAGGACAAACGATTAGCCACTCGGAGTATTATCCAACCCAGCTTGGCTCTACAGATATGGTTGAAAGCATTAATACAAACCTTCTCCCTTTTGATGTAATTCTAAATTCTTACTGACCTGTTCTCCTTCTGTATCTACAGTATCGATCTTTAAACTAGAGGATTTTAAAGCATCTGACTCGCAATAGCCCCATCCTACCAAATCGATTCCCCAACCAATTATCGAAGAGACCACCGAAACCGAGTCCATTCTTATCACTGAAATTTCGATTAATACTCCTCCAAACACTTCTCCCATAGTAGATCCGCCCCTCAACATACAACCAATATCCACCATCCCAATTCCTCTAAATCTTTCCACCAAAAAGTCGATAGACCTGTCCAGATCCGATTAACTAGTATTGATGAAGAAGAAGAGAAGAAAACAAACCAAGGCACCAGTTCCACCCACAACCTCAACTGCCAAAACCGCCCTCACGAAAGATGCCCTTTAGAACCCCGATCTCTCAATCTCTAAAAAAGACCCTTTTGCTCCCCAATCTGAAGAAGCCATAACCGAACTGCCTTTGAAAATAGCCCGAGGAGAAGAAATTATCCATATTCCTCCTCTTCCTCCGCCTCCGCCTCCGCCTCCGCCTCCCGAAAAGCCAACAACCTCTGAAGACCCTCCAAGGCAATTCTTGAACATTGTCTGATCTCGAGATATGCCCCACAAATTTCCATACGAAAATTTCAACGCATTCTTCGTGTCAGGAGATGACGAAAAGTTTGAAGGCCTCGAACCCGAGGACATCATAATTTCCACACATCCTTAACATTTTCATATTGTTTACAAGCGTTATCTCCCTTCGTCCGCCTACTACTTTAGGTTGAAGAGATTTCATCTCGGAGAAAGGAGCTCGAGAACATTTCGAACCAGCTTCGAATCGAGCTTGATATTGCTTCGAACGATCTGAAGGTAGATTATGAGATAATCCAAGCTGCTTTACTTCATACTGATGCACTGACATCGGAAATAAAGAAGATATCATTGGAATTGAAAGAACTAAAGTTGAGATACTTCGAACTTTTCGAGCAGAAAGAAAGGCTCATTCTGGAACGGGTTGAGCTGAAAGAAGACATAGATGCTCTTCCAAAATCATACACCACCCTAGCAGGAGAATATGAGCAATTGTGCCGCAAAATGAAGACCATGCTTATAGCAGCTGGCGGGATGAAAGAAGAAATTGAACACTAGAAGGCCGAGAAGTCTAGTCTCTGAGGCTGAAAAATAGAAAATCATTGAGGAGTATCAAGAGTCACCTAAGCTAACTAACCACATTATCGCCCAATTTGTCGAATGCTACCAAAGCCACAAGGAAAAGATAATGGAAAAGATGTTGGTAGCGGGCCTCGACACTAGCATCTTGGACTCATTCAGGTTATCTTTGTCACAAAGTCAAATACTTGAAATTTGGAGAAAATTATTAATAAATTCTACTTTAATGCTTAAAACTGAGGCTATGAAATCGTATAGGTTTCATATTGTTTGTGTTGTACATTTTGTTGTGACATTCTTTATCATTTACTAATTTATTGTGACTTGTGAGAGTTTATTTCTCATTAGTATGATGCATTTAACATTTTATTATGTTTTTTAGAAAATAAAAATTAAAAGGAGTTTGAAAACAATTTCAGTTATATTAAATTATTTTTTAAACTTATTGTATTATTTTATGTTATATTAATTATTTTATTTTATTTATATGTTAATATATTTAAACTAATTTAATGTATTTATAGTTAAGTATTGATTTATTTTTTACCTTCTATAATTTTCACGGAAATTTTCGTCGGAAATAATTCTCACTACAAACAAATAAGCTGCTATTATTGTTTTCCAATTTCAACAACGTATCAAAATATATTACTGCAACTACATGTTTCCCAATTTTAGCAACATTTCAAAAAAATCTCAATTACCAAATTTCAGATCAATAATTTCAATAATCTCAATTTCAGATTCCAACATAATAAACAATTAAAAATAGCACATATCAACAATTAAGGAGAAGCCACCAGTTTAAATTCCAGCAAAATATCAAAAATGATCTCAATTTCATAAACAACAATTTCATCTCAATTTCAACAGCTATCTATCAAAAATAAACCCAATTTCAGGCCAATAATCTCAATTTCATATTCCAATCCCAATTTCAAACTCAAATCAAAACTAAACCCTAATAAAATAATAAATAATTCTATCCCAATTACATTCCCAAATCAAAACTAATCTCTAAATACAAAACAATCCAAACAGTGGCTATAACAGTGTTAGGAGGTATAGTTTATCCTGCATTTTAAATTTCAAACAATACGTATCTTGTAAAGTTGTAACAAACATTCATTACGTATAACAAGAAAAGAGATCATAATCTCTGAAATTAAAACCCAAAATTGTGTTCTTTCTTTCATCTTTAATGTCCATAATATTATTTATTACTATTATTATCCTCTGTGCTAATTTAAAAACAAATTTCAAAATTTAAAATTTTTTTCTTATCATAATTTGGTTGGAACTTTAATTCTATTATGTCTTTTATTTTATTTATTTTCTAATATTTTTAGTTTATTAATTATATTTCTAACCAACATTACAAATTTGATGAGCCAAATCTCAGAAGCCCAATACAAATTATGCATAATATTGAAATTAAAAATGCGGGTTTGTCTCGTGTTCTTATCATTAATTTCCTTTATTGATTTATGTTTTTGCCATAGTTTATTCTAGGAGTTATGCACGGTTAAATACGTGGAGATAAACCAAAAATTGGTGCTCTTCACAAGTTATATACTCCATGATAAAAAATAGTACATTGAAAGAATTTAAATATTAGAATGGAAAAAACATAATTGTTTTATAACAAGTACTTAAATTACTTGGCTCGTCTACATTGTTCCTTTTTCTGTATTTTGCTACTGCAATCAATAGACACCAACATCAAATGATTTTGATAATAAAAGAATTTATGACGGGGCATGTAGCAGAGGCTCTACTTCTATTGAGATACTATTAATTGTAGAAGGTTCCATAGAAGTTGTAGTAGTTTCCCTAGGCCCCATCAATTCAGCTGCAGCATATTCAACCTCGTCATAATGCTGGTGAGGAGAGGCTGTTCCAATAGGCAGTGTAATTCCTTCCAACTCCACTACAACTTGTCTCATTGTAGGCCTTCTTCTACCGTTCAAATTCAAGCATCTATGCGCAAGTTTAGCCAACCCCAAGATCTCTTCTTTCCTACCGTCTTTCATCACTCGAGGATCAAGAATATCAAATAAACGATGTTGTTCCATTGCCAATATAAAAAATGTTGCTAGACTCCGTCCTTCGTCTTCTGATTTATCTGATAAGATTGGTTTTTGTCCAGTTAAAAGCTCAACAAGAACTACCCCAAAGCTATAAACATCGCTTTTATCTGTAAATTGGCTTGACTGAAAGTATTCAGGGTCCAAGTATCCAAAGGTCCCTTGTACTCGTGTCGTCAAGTGAGTTTGATCAATAGTAGTTGATCTTGAAGTCCCAAAATCAGCCACTTTCGCCCTATACATTTCATCCAAAAGTATGTTTGTGGACTTGATATCTCGATGATAAATTGGTATGGAAGCTGATGAGTGCAAATAGAAAAGAGCTCCTGCAACTTCTTTAGCAACACGTATGCGCACATCCCAGGAAAGTGGGAAGTCTTCATTTTGTTCATGAATATACTGAAAAAGGGTTCCATTGGGGATGAATTCATAAACCAGTAGTGGAACTTCCGTCTCCAAGCAGCATCCATGTAATTTGACTATATTTCTTTGGTCAATTTTTGATAATATTACAACCTCATTAATGAAGGGCTCAAGTTCACTTTCATCCTCTATTTTGGACTTTTTAACAGCTACTATTCTTCCATCAGTCAACATTCCCTTGTACACAGTACCTTGGCCTCCTTGGCCAAGGATTCGATCCACATTATAATGGTCGGTTGCCTTGTCCAACTCCTTTGAAGTAAATATTTTGTTTTTCTCAACATTACCTTCACTTGAAGATATCTGTTGTTGTAATAGCAAACCCCCATTCTTCTTGAAGAACTTCTCTTTGAGCTTTTTTTCTTTTCTTCTTTGTAGTAATTTGTACAACCACCATGTTATGCCAAGTAAAATCAGCCCTCCAATACCACTAAAAGTACCTGCAGTAAAATGCACATTAGGGCAAAGTAGGTTATTTGGTCAACCTAGAAAAATAGATTATTAAGTATCTATCACTATTTATAAGATTCATATCCCTTTAATTAATAGTAAAGAAGTCAAGCCTTGTCTATCAGTCTAGGTTTGACTGTGTTAGTAATTGACCCATATATCGGTCCTGTGGGTCAAGTACATCCATTTGTGTAATAAGGATTGAGAGTACAAATTAAGTTAGGATTCATTATAGAAAAGTTTCCTTAACTAACTCGTGAGTAGTAAGCTATAATTTTTGTTGGAATTTAGACTGTATATTCCTAATAGAAATATACATTTCCCAACAGATTATTATTTGATGCTAATTTTCCTATATTTAATTCTCTCTCATATTTCTCTAGTTAATTCCAAGCTTGGGTGTTGTAGTGTAAACTACTAGGTTTGTTCGTATACAACTCCGCATTGACTGTTCATTGCATACGCATTTTGTTCGTAATATACGTAATTGTGTTCTGTGATTTCTAGTAGATCAAGTTTTAGGATTCAATTGCTTCCACTTGTGATACTCGACCAAATATAAGTTCGTAAGTATTTATGTGATACTACAAATTGGAAATTAAGACGGCGCAAACCAAATAATAAAATAAAGCGAGATAAACCATCACAAGATTTAACATAGAAAAGCCTTAGAGGAATTGAAAAAATCACGGGTCAAACTCTGAATCTCGACTATATGAATAATAATGGACTTATAATAATCTTCTAAAGTTTTACACCCTAAAACTTAAGATTGCACAACATTTTTACATAAGTACTGTCTAACATTGATATCAAAGTCTTCCAATACTTGATCTAACTTGGAATTTTGACATTATATTGCAGTTCATATCAACATTAAGTAACCTACCAAGTATCGTCTAATCTGAATTCTAAAATCCAAGTTGCATACCACGAATATTTAAAATCTAAATGTGTTTTTGGAAAGATCTCGTAGGCATGCACATAATTTCAATACAAAATCGTGGAGAACTATAGAATTAGTTATAATTATAAGAAGAAGAGGAATCCAAGTTGCATACCACGAATATTTAAAATCTAAATGTGCTTTTGGAAAGACCTCGTATGCATGTAATTTTTTGCATGGTTGCGTATATAATTTCAATACAAAATCGTGGAGACCTATAGAATTAGTTATGAAGAAGACAAGTTTGTGAGTGTTGGGTCATGATTTAGTGGGCCCGGATGATTCAGGGACTTATCCCACGTAGAGGTATACTCTGATTGGGAGACTTGACTGTTAAGGAATCTATAATCCTAACTTTATATAACTTCCAACTCCTAAGGAAAAAATAGTTATAATTAGTTTTGACTTCCTTTCTTTAAGGATTACTTCTACCATATTATGGTAACTATCATGATAAGGACTCCTAATTTAATTCGGGGACAGGGCAATAAAGAAGGTGCGATCAGCTATAAATACAAGGCTATACCCTAATTCACAGGAAATGTCACCTTGAGCAGTACAACATTAAGCCTTCATTATTAACCTATTATACATTTTGTACTTAGTCTCACACCAGAGCTATATATCTCCTGACGGCCCAGGCCGTCAGCTTTTTGAGTATGGTTTCGTTTTTGTACATGATTTAATTAGCGCGTTGTTTGGTGATTAGGCACGTGAACGAATCTTAGCGTTACTAGAAGGGCTATTTGGTGTTGTTTTGTTTATTAATCACCAACATATATAATAGAATTTATGGTGAACAAGGCAAACATTATTTTTAATCGGGAGGAACTTCAATCAATCCTACGGCATAACCCAGAGGTTCAGTCAAAAACCGAATTAGACTCGAGAAGCCCGTGAGGGATAGGCTCTGTCCTCAGGATTATTCTGTGGACCCAATGAAAGCTCTGTCGGCATCGACTCGGAGGCGGTTGTTTTCAGCCAGTAAGAACACTCCACAATCTCGAGGTCGTGCCGCAGACAATCGGTCCCAAACGCAGACACGCGAGGAGAGGGATCAGGAGCATGATGGTTAGGACAAGCGCCATCTGATTCTGACCCGAAAGAAGCAGCAGAATAAGGATGCTATAGAGGCCCTACGCCTCAAGTAAAAGGAGTTAGATGCTAGTTGGCTGAGTTGATGGTCGAGGAAGAGGTTTCTTTGAGTTGGCCCCGCCATCAAGAAACCACACTACAGAGCAGATCCAGGAAACATTGTTTGGACGACTCTTGGATGGATAGGAGCAAGCGAAGGAGCCGCTCCAGGGAAGGCAGCAGCGAGGATCGAGGGAGGTCAGGAAACAAACGACGAGTAACATCTCCGGAACACATAAAGGATAGGCATAAGTCATACCCCGAAAGGAAAAATCCGACCCCCTCGCACAGAGAGTAGTGACCCAATGTCACCTTTTACCCTCGAGATTGATCGGGTTCGGGCTGACATGTCTAAGAAGATGCCACCCTTAGAAACTTATGATGGCACCAAAGATCCTTATGATCATACTCACGCATACAACCATCTTATGCGCTACTATGATCACTCTGACGCTGCCAAGTGCTAGATGTTCGCCACAACACTGAGGAAGGGCGGTTCGATGTGGATGGCAACATTACCGCCAAATTCCATCGGCTTATGGAAAGAGTTGTGCGAAAAGTTCCACGATCAGTTCGGCAAATATAAAAAGAGGGGAAAAGTAACGGCTTCACTAATGCAGATCAAACAACAGTCTAATGAAAGCCTAAGTTAGTACGTGAAGCGCTTCAGGGAGGCGGTTGGCACTATAACCAGATTTGACGGACCACAAGCCCTCAGATTCTTCACTACGGGGTTGGATGTAGTTAAGTCGAAAAAGATGATGAAGGATATCATGTTTAATCCCCCGTACGATTTGTCAGAGGCGCACAAGAGAGCTAAAAACTTAATTACTACTGAGGAAGCAATTAAGAGTTTGAAGCCGTAGACAAAAACGGCAGAAAAGCCCAGGGATTAAGGTAGGAGCAACAATCCTAGGCCCGAAGGATAACTGAAGAGAATTTTCAACAATGGGGCAGGAGGTGGCCGACCACCCTTCCCAATCCGAAGCATCAACAAGATCTACACTCCTCTCGATACAGAGCAGACGAAGATATTGGAGGAGATCAAAGATAAGACCTACTTTAAGCCGTGTCCAGCCGATAAACATCTGTGGAGGGAAATTATAATTGGTACTATGATTACCATCAGACTTTGGGGCATTCTACCGTGGATTATCGCCATTTGAAAATTTTGATCAAGAAAAATGTTTAGAACGTGGAGTTGGTCCACTATGTGGTCATGAAGGTTCAGGAAAGAGGCAGCAAGTTGTAAATCGAGAGAAACCTAAGGATCGGCAGCCCGAACAGAACCAACCTCCTAGGAATGCGGTAGATGTCATCACAGGAGGATCGATCGGGCACATAAGCAAAAAAAAGTGGCGGGGTCTATTGGATTCAATTTTAATAGTTTTCAAACATGTCAGGAAGGAACGGGGCGTATCTTGGCACGATAATCTCTTTTACTGATGATGATTATCCATCTGGGTTAGTACAGCCGCACGAGGGGGAATTAGTTATAATTACTCAGTTCGGACCCGTGGATATGATGAGGATGATGATCGATAATGGTTCTTCAGTGGACATCTTGTTCAGTAATGCTTACCAGAGGTTGGATCTAGAAGTTAGGAAGATGGAGGTGGGCCAGGAGTCTGATTTGTATGACTTTAGTAATGAACCGGTATATGTGGCAAAGACAATCGAACTGCTGGTCATCTTCTGTTCGGCTTCACAGTAGGATAAGGTGAATGTCAGATTTTTTATGGTGCAAATGGATTCAGCCTACAATGTAATCTTGGGTCGACCGACGTCGGCAGCGCTACAAGTAGTGATTTTCATACCCCATTTCAAGTAGAGTTTCCTACGCCGAATGGGGTCGGTGAAGTGGATATAACCCGAAGGTGTTATAGGAACACTCTAATATCTTCGGGAGTAGGGTTCAACAAGCGGAGATAGACAATGGCGATCTAGGTGAAACCATTCACCGATGGTACTAAAGAACCCCTCCCATTGTCAGTCGAGGAGACTGAGGATATTGAGCTAATCCCAAGAAATAAGGAGAAGACTGTCAGGATAGGTTCGGGGCTAGAGGAGCCTTTTAAGACAGGACTCATAGAGTTGCTATGGGTGTGTGTTGATATCTTCACATGGGTACCTAATGATATGCCTAGGATAGATGATTCTGTAGTTGCATAGACTGTGTGGATCCTGCTAGGAAACCTGTCCGGTAGAAGAGAATGATCTTTGCTCCAGAGCGGTAGAAGATCATTGATGATGAGGTGGCCAAATTGTTAATAGCCGACTTCATCTTTAAAATTTGATTATCGGCCGACTTCATCTTTAAAATTTGATTATCGTGAGTGGTTGGCAAACGTGGTGCTAATCCGGAAGCAGAATGGGAAGTGGAGGATTTACATCGATTATACTGATCTAAATAAGGCGTGCCCAAAGGATTTTTACCCTCTACCTCACATCGATCAACTAATTAATGCTACTCCAGGGTTCACAGTGTTGAGCTTTCTGGATGCCTTTTCGGGATCAGGTTTCAATGTCCAAGGAGGATATCCCGAAGACGACCTTCATAATAACACATCGGGCAATTTTCCCGTATAAGAAGACTTTCGGGTTACTTAACGCTAGAGCTACTTATCAAATGATGATGTATGTGTTCAAGAGGAAGTTAGGGCGTAACATGGAGATGTATGTGAATGACAGATCGCCAAAAGCATATCTGTCCGGAATCATTTGGACAATTTGGAACACTGCTTTCAGACTATCAGAAACCACAAGATTCTCCTGAACCCGACTAAATATACCTTTGGGCTCGGTTCAAGGAAGTTCCTTTGGTATTTAGTAAGTAAACGGAGGATTGAGGCCAATCCAGATAAGATTAAAGTTATATTGGATATGAGGTCTCCACAGACTTTCACGATGTATAACGGTTCACTGGTTAAATCGCAGTGTTTTGGAGGTTTATGTCCAAGTCAGCAAAGTGATGCCTTCCGTTCTTGGACACTCTAAAGGGGTCCAAAAATGAAAAGACTTTCAAGTGGACCTTAGAGTGCAAAGACGCTTTTTAGGGTATCAAGAAGTACTTATCTTCGACACCAATATTATTGATGAAGCTGATTCCTTCATAGCCTTTTTACCTCTATCTATCAGTTAGCTCATTGACAGTCGGGGCATTTTTGGTCTGAGAATCAGGAGGAAAGCAATTCCCCTTCTATTACATCAGTCATGCACTTTGGAATGCAGAGACTAGGTATTTAAACCTGGAAAAGTTTGACTACGCATTGATAGTAGTCAGTCGGAAACTTCGGCGCTATTTCCAGGGTCGGTTGGTGGTGGTGTATACGGATCACCCCTTAAAGAAGGTTTTATATAAGTCAGATATTTCGAGTAGGCTTGCTACTTGGGCCATGAAGTAAACATATTTCATCCTGGAGTATCATCCTCGAACAACGATAAAGGGTTATGCGTTATTCGACTTTGTTGTAAAGTATTCATTCTCTGAACCGGATTCTTTAGATGCAGTCGTGGGCTTTGTTACAGATGTTCAACCAGTTCAGAATTCGTGGACTCTATGTTGACGAGGTTCGACTTCGGATGTCAGTGGTGCCGGGGTAATTTTGACAAGTTCGGAAGGGTTTAAGGTTCAATAGGTCATTCACTTTCGGTTTAAGGTGACCAACAACGAAGCGGAGTATAAGGCGATTTTATTCGGGTTACGATTGGCTCGAAGCTTGGAAGTTCATCGTTTGGTTATATTCAGCGATTCTCAGCCATTGTTGTCAAGTCGTCGACTAGTCATCGCCTAGGCGACGACTAGGCGTCGAGTCGACCAGAAAAATCAAGTCGGTAGGACGACTTAGTGGCAGAGCACATAGTCCACCGCTCAGGCGTCGACTTGGATGACTTGGCGTCGACTTGGCGTCGACTTGGTGGCAGAGCACATAATCTAATTCTGATGTTGGAGAAGAGGAGGGTCTTCCTAATGATGATGAGGATGTTAATGATGATTATGGCCGAAGAGTAACTACTGTTTCGAGTGATGATGCCACTCTTGGGAGAGATGATGATAATTTGATCTTTGATGATTTTGTTTGATAGCTTGAGTGATATTTTCATTATGAAAAATGAGAATTTTGAGTTAAAGAATACTGAATTTTTATGACTTTGTTTTCATTTCTATATTATGTTTGTTTTTGGCAATGTCACAATGAACATGTCTTTATCTTATAAAGGATGGTTGTCTAATTTTATGATATGATATCATGATTATATGCTTGTATATACCTTTATCTTAATAATACTTGTTTTTTCATAAATTATTGAATTCTTAGTATTGAAAATTTGAAATTTATGGTATTCTATATATACAATGTTAAAATGGGAAGAAACTAAACATAAATTTAAGAATTATATTGAATTAAACTAAATATTACAAATGTATCACCATTTATATAATTTAAAGTTGGTAGTTGGTACAAGTTCAAAAAATTACAACTATAGTAAAATTATCATTTTGACTTGATCTTGTTCGCTTCTTGTTGTGATTTGATATGCTACAACCTACATTATGAATATAGTAAATCATTAGAAATATCAATATATAAATAATTAAATATTCATATAAATGTTAAATATATAAAATTTTATACGTATAAAATTTACATTGTTAACGACTTGTCGACTTGTGGACGACTAGTCGGGCGCTTTGTCGCCTAAGCGCTTAAGCTCCTGGCTGTCGCTTCACCTCGACTTAACGCCTTGATAACTATGTTCTCAGCTAGTTGTTGAGCAAATTTCAGGAGAGAATGAGGCCCGGGGGCAAGAATGTCCAAGTATTTGGCAGAGGTTAAAGATCGACTCCACTACTGTGGTTCTTACGCTTTCCAAGGGGTGGATAGATCAGACAACACCGTGGCCAATGCCTTGTCCAAGTTGGCCACGACAGAGGAGATTACTTTCAACATTTCGGTATACTTGGAGGTTCTTGATTCCCCAAGTGTTTAGAGGACGGAAGTCATGGTAATAGAAAGATCAAACTGTTAGCTTATGTCGTATTTGTAGTACATCAGTGTTGGGATTTTGCCTTCAGATCGGATATTGGCAAGGAAGATCAAGCATATAAGTTCTTATTTCATCTTGATCGATGGAAATTTATACCGAATGACATTTTCTTCGCCATTACTGAAGTGTTTGTTGCCTTTCGAAGCAGCCTACGTCTTTCGGGAAATGAGGGGATCTGTGACGATCATATGGGACTAAGGCATTGGCGTATAAGGTGTTAAGGCATTGATATTACTGGTCAACGTTGTTTTAGGAGGCCAAGGATTATATGAAGAAATGACCTAAGTGTCAGTTGAATAGCCCTGTTCTGCATCAGCTGCCCGAGGAGTTGTCTTCGGTATTGTCGTCGATCACATTCTCTGTTTGGGGAATCGATATTTTGGAAATACTACCAAAAGCTAAAAGTTAGATGAGCTTCGCCATAGTGGCTATCGACTATATGACCAAGTAGGTGGAGGCCAAACCCCTTCGGACGATCACGGAGCAAGTGTTTGAAGTTTTTCAAAGAATTTGTTGTATTATGGTTTAGCATCCCTAGGGTTTTGGTGTCTGACAACGGAAGTCGGTTTGTGGGGTAAAAGTTTGAGGAGTTCCTGTAGGATTTGTGCATTCAACATCGGAAGACATTGGTTGCATACCCCCAGTTTATTGGCCAATTCGAGGTGACAAATCGAACCCTGCTTAACGGAATTAAGAGGATGGATGAAGCTAAATGTCGGTGGCCAAAAGAGTTGCTTAGTGTCTTATGGGCATATCAGACTACTTTAAGGATGGCAATAAGCGATTTGCCATTCAGATTGGCTTATGGGACTGATGCCCTTGTTCCAGTGGAGATCGAATCTCCTTCGTTTCGGGTCAGCCAATACAAGGAGTTGTATAATGACGAAGAGCTCCGTCTTAATTTGGATATGTTAGGAGGTTCGGGAGTCTGCACTGGTAAGGTTAGCTATCTACCAGCGTAGGACTGCTCAACATTACAACCGAGGTGTTAATCTAAAGAGGTTCGAGGTTGGAGATTTAGTACTTCGGGAGGATGAGGAGTCTACCCCCTAGAACATAGGCAAGTTTATGCTTGACTGGGAGGGTCCATATGAAGTCATTGAAGTACCGAAAACAAGGTACTTATCGGCTTTGGGCAATGGATAGGTCTGAAATAAAAAAATACTTGGCATGCTGGAAGGCTTAGGAAGTATTATCAATTATTTATGTTTTTTCATTCTTACAATCTTGAAATCCCTTCAATTTATCAATAAAAGCAGACAGTTCATTCTTGCAAAAAGACATTTTCATTTTATTCAACAGTTTGTACATATTGTTCGTTACAAAAGCGATGAAAATGAAATAATAAATTACAAGTAATTATTGGTTAGATGGGGGGTCATATTCGGCTTCAGAATCTTCATCCAAAGAGTCTAGGAGGGAAGGGTCAAGACCGACCGTAAGCATTTTGGCCTTGTCCTTTTCCCGTGCACTCAAGTAGCCGTTGCCATTTTGTTTCATAACTTCATTTGTTAGCTTGAGAGATCTGTGGTATTCGGTGATGAGGTTTTTTGTTGGCAGCTTCGGTCATTGGAGGACCTTGTGCTTTAAGATCGGTGTTTTGTGAATGCATGGTCCCGATTTGTTTTTAGAGGCCGACCATACCCTTCTCTAATTTCTCGTTCTTGTCCTTCAATGTGTTATGATCTACCAAGAGTTTTTTTTCTTTTTTTGGTCACCTCGAAAAGGTTCCATTTAGCTTTATTCATATCGCTCATTAACTCCTAACAGTGGAACGTGCTTAGTGTTAGCGTGATGGTTTTGTTCCTTCTCCAGGTCAGTTGTCAAAGCTTGAATTCGGAGCTGAAGACGGACTTCAGCTTCTAATTCCTCTTCTTTGGAAGTGAATTTGGACAACCGGCACAAGGTTCAGACAAGAACAACAGCAGACTGGAATAAGAAACACGTAGTCCGAATACGAAGGAAATGAAACGTATATATATGAAGCAGATAGTTGTTGTCCTTACCCGACCATGGTTCATACCATTTGCATAAATGAGATCTTGGGGTGTGATCTCATCGAATCTGTCGTCGCCCTTGGGGAGGATGAAGTTCTCGAAGAGTTCAAATGAGTAGTATTTGGAATTCTCCGGCCATAGCGCTATGGAAGCAAGAGCCTCGTGCTCGAATAAAGGTGGCAGGGGATGTGGTTGGTTGAGAAGTAGATGTTTGTTGTGGTAGGTGTTCTGGGGACACTTCGGAGCGGGGTTTTTTGGCGGTGGTTCGGAAGATGACTCATGTTCTTTTCTTTTTTGTTGATTGTGGTCGGTTTTGACGGTTTGATCGGGGTTGGTAGATTGAAGATGTTTGGATCTAGTAGTTTGAGTAGGTTCGAAGCCGATGGTTTAGATGGTTCGGTAGGAGGTTTTTTTGTAGATGCCTTTATGAGTCTACGTCTCCTTTTGAGGATGACGTTTCTTTCTTCGGTTAACATTTCTAAGGGATTTTTTCGGTAAAGGATGGTGTGGGGATGTCGGTGGGTGGATTGGTTTCAATGGAGGAAGGTTGGGGCATCAGGATAGAAGAGATGTGGTTTATTAAGATTAGGGCTTCGGTTGGTTGGTTTGGTTGGGGGGCTATCTCTTCGGTAGGGCTAAATGTGGCTTTGAGAGATGTTGTAGCGGCTGATGGTCGGCTGATCTCCCTGGTTGATGTTGGTTTAAGGCACACTGCAGATAGAAAAAATAAGTTAGAGGGAAACAATAATAGTTTGAATATTCTGTATGGAAAGGTTAAGTTTGGCTTACATTTATGGTCGTACAACCAGGATTGGTCACTTAGGAGGTCAATGCTCCATTCTTCTTTGGGCATCTTTGCGACGAAGGACTTTAATTCCTCGATTCAGCTTTGGGAGAATTTGTTAAAAATGAAATTGGCCATTGAAGCTTCGGTCCAGTCGGGGATGAGGTGGGTGTCGGGGCCTCGGATGTAAAGCTAGTTAGAGTGTCACCCTTTGTTGCTTGAGTGGGACTTCATCAAGGATCGTCTGTCGGGCTGCTTGGTTGATTGTTTGCTTGGTTGCTTATTTAGTTGACAAAACCTTGGTTCTTTAGATTGACCCAGGGTAAAGAGGGCAAAGAAGAAGTCGATGGAGGGTTGAACACCACATTCGTTGTAGAATGCAATAAAGCAGATAAGGTGGATGTAGAAGTTCGGCACAAGTTGTGCGAACCCGATTCCGACGAATCTAAGAAAAGCATTGATGAATTCGTGCAGGGAAACCTAACTCCATACTTTAGTGCATAAAGGGTAATGACAATCCAGCCGTCAAGTCGGCAATACATTATGTCGCGGAGGGTTGGGGCGCGGAGTTCGTATGTGGGGGGAATGTGGTATTGTTGGTGTATGTTTGTGAGATCTTGTTCATTGATGGAATATTTGGTGTTGATGTGGGTGAATGTTTTCTCAAATGAGTATTCCTCTTACATCTTTAATACGACTATTTCAGCCTTGGTTCGGATCGGTGATGGGGCACTTTCGGTGGCAGAAGAGGAGGTGGGCTGGGTGTCGACGGTGACGGTGGTGGTATTCTGGGTGTTGATATATGTGGTAGGGGCGATTTCAGTGGGGATTTCATTGTTAGGTTGGGCGATAGACGTATTGGGTTCAATAGTGGTTGAACGGTGGAGGAAAGAATTTGGTTATTGGTATATGCCATTGATGATCGAAGATTGTTTAATTCTGATATACTCTGGTCGAAAAAGGTTGGTTGCATAAAAGTACAATAGAGAAGATGATGCTCTTTGAAAGATCTAGATCTGAGATTGAAAAAGTGGCAGTTCTTTTTGGGAGGGAGGGTTTTTAATGTGACAAACCCTTCAGTTTCGCATGTTTCTCTAAGTACAGCGCAGTAATGAGATGGGTGGGTCCCAAGTTAACACATATTGCACGAAAGGGGCTGTTTGGTTTCGGTGTTACCAGATTGTTCCCTATTAATTTTTGTACACTGTGACAACCCGAAAATTTAGAAAAATCTTAAATGATTAAATTAAAGGTTAAAGTTTAAAACCTAGAGTGAAAATAGAGGATTTATTTAAAAATTTTAAGAAAAATCTATACGGTTTAATAATTGAAAGAGATTATGTAATAATAAATATGGCAAGCCATATGAAGAAGGCTTATTAACTATAGCAAACCGTATTAAGAGGTTTAATAGACATTAAATTAAATGTCTAGTCTAATTAATGAGTATATAAATTATTTTATGATTTATAAAGGATATGTATGTTGACGTAATATGGTAAATATATTAAATTTTATTTGCTACAAGTAAATAAATTTATATAAACAATTTATAATATGAGAAAATAAATCTATTAGTTATTTTCTATATGTGACGTGTGCATGTTTGGTGTAACTGGTAATTGGGAGTTAGCGAATATATTATATATATATATATGTTTATTACGCGGGAGAAATAAAATTGTTGGGAACAATTTGCTTAATGAAACAAAAAAGAGATGGATTAAGCATATAATATTTATATATACTTTACTCAAGAGTATTAGAATAAATCCTTATATGAAATTAATTTAATAAAGAAAATATATTATATTTATCGTAATATCTTAAGGAAGTAAATAAATTTTTCATTGAATTTATGCTAATGAGACAAGGATATTATATTATAATATATATTGGGTATGTAAATAATTGTATTTGCATAAGGAATTATATGTAACATATTTATTTTTGTAGTTATAAAATAAATATGTAATTTAAGTAAGTTACGTTATGTTTTATATAATTTATATATCAAAGATGGGATATATAAATTATATGATTCCAAGAGGGTAAAGTAGTTTAATGAGATTTATGTAGTAACTAATTTGATTAAGTTAAATTACTAATGTTGACTAATTAAATTACTTGACAAAAACATTAAAAGAATAATTGATTTAATTATTTTACTAAGTAAATTGGGCAAATAAAATAAATCACAATTGGGTCAAATTGGGAGCATGTGCCGGTAATGTGTAGGGGGAATTAACTCATGGGCAAAATCAATTTATATCTTTGGTATGCTTATGTGTCACTATTTTATTCAAGCCATATTATTTTGGAAGATTTGCAAGCAAGCTAAAGGAGAGAAAACAACTAAAATTTGGCAAAAGGAGGCATGTGCCGGCAAGATAAGGAGGAAGTATATAGCACATGTTTGATTTTTTTTCCTACTCCAAAGCCATGTGTCTCCTTAGCCTTTATGCCTTTGATTTTTGCTAGATATGCAAGATTTTTCCAAGATAAGAGAGAGAATGAGGGATACGGAAGAAATTATGTGAGAGAAGGTGAGAGATTGCTTTTCATTTCCATCTTAGCGTGAGCAAAGAAAAATATAAAGAGAGGATAGTGTTGGTTCGGCAGCTCCTTGAGGGAAGAAGGAAGAGAAATTTCCTTGCCTCCAAACTCTATAATCACCTTTGGAAAGAGAGGAAGAAAAGCCATCAAAACAAAAGGTTTAAAAGTTCTATTTTAAAACTCTAGTTAGTTTAATATGATTTATTGTGATGGTTTTTGTCAATAACAAGAGCTTATGTTTTAAACTCTAAAAACTTTATAGATCTACATGCTTTAGAGTATGTTATGTTTAGATCTAACTATGTTTGGTGTTAAAAGTTAAATCGAACAAAAGAAAAGGAAAACTAGAGGACTGCTGCCCCTTAAAGAAAATTTCAGGATTAGCTAGAGTGCTCTTAAAATTCTGGGCTGAATAAGCTTTCCATAGACTCCGGAACGGACTAAATCCGACTTCGGAGGAAAGAGTTATGCGATTTTAAAGTAGACGAGTTAAAACTGAAAAACCAACTCGGGTCAGTCACTTTACACGGAATTTCTGGGCTGATATATTCGGAATCTAGAAAAAGGTAAGTAGGTAAAAGTTGTAGTCCCTAAAGTTAGCTTCGCGTGGGCTCAAGAATCGCCAAAAAATGTTTTAAAACGAAAAAGTTACGACTGCTTTAGCGAAAGAGGGTAAATCTGGAAAAAAAATGAAAGCTGTTGCGAGTGGACATTTTTGGGGCATGTTTTAGGCTGCCTAAGAGGTCCGAAATTACTGAGTAATATTTTTTAAAAATACTTTGGTATACCATGTATAACATATCCAAAGTTGGAAATTTTCTGATAAAAGAGCCAATGTTCGAAATAGCACTCGAGGCGTGCGCCTCAAGGCGCGCCTCATAGCAAGGCGGAAAAAGGCTGAGACTAGGCGTGCGCCTATTCCGGAACTCCAGCAACTCACGCCTTTTTCGGTTGAGGCTTACGTCTCATGGCAATGCGCCTCAAGGCGTCGCGAGGCCTGCGCCTCGATTTGGCTTAAAAAAATCCTAAGTATCTGACTTCACTTACCAATTTGGCTTCGACGACTTCATTGACTTCGACCGACTGCTCAGCCTTCTTCGACTTCGACCTTGACCGACTACTCAGCCTTCTCCAAGTATCTTCTTCTTCTTCTTCTTCTTCTTTCTTTTCTTTCTTCCTCTGTCGACTGACTTGGCGACTTCTTCTTCTCTTCTTCGACCGACTTCTTCTTCTGCCTTCTTCTCTTCTTCTTCTTTCTTCTGTCTTCTTTTTGTTTCTGTAAGCTGCTTCTTTTTCTGTTTGCTAAGTGACAGTGTAGTCTTCTTATGTTACAGTTTAGTCCACTATTTTTTTTTCAAACAATGTAGTTCTCTGTTTTCAGCTGGTTAAGTTTGTATTCTACTTTTAGCTGGTTAAATTTTTTTTTTCGTTCTTAATTTTTTTATTTTTTTACTTCCTGTGTACTATCTTGTAAGTAAGTTAATTTGTCTTGAAATGGAATCATACCTATTAATTTTTCGTTTGGAGTACACTTCAGAAAATTATTAAAGGTATACCTAGGATGTACAAAGTACTCAAATATTGGCATTAACTTGATGTGCTTTGAAATTATATTAAGCATAGGAATTTTTTGGAGTTGTGAAATTTGAATTTTTAAGTACAGCATGCTTACATTTTGGGGTTTGGCACGGCCTGCCAAAGATGAAATTATATTAAGCATAGGAATTACTTGACTGTTTGCGCTTCACTGAATGTTTTTTCATTAATTTTTAGTCGTGTTTGTGTACATGAATTGCTAATGACAACAAAATAAATTTAATTGGTCTTGATCTTGGTCATCATGTTAATGTTGTTGGTGAACCGATTCCACTGTCTTTTAGTCCTTGAATCACAATCAAACATAAATTTATATTCAGTTTTTGAACAATATTAAATTTATAAATTAGGTCTTAAATCAAGATTTCCGCCTCGCTCCGCCTCGAGGCTTACGCCTCGCATAGCCCGGAGAAAAACGCCTCGTACCGATTTTAGCTTTTTCGAACATTGAAAAGAGCAAGGCGTGAGAAAATCGCAAAGTGGGCTACTCGCTAAGCACTGCAACAGCTGCAGGCAGTGCCCAGTAACACCGGCGCCTGCTCTACAGCTGGCTGCTGAAGTCATTTTTGAACCCTGTTTCGAATGGTTTCTGTTTGTTTTTGCGGTTAGAAATTTTCTAAAAATACTATGACATGATGTTTATAACATGCCCAAAATTTCACTCTTATATGCCTCACGATTTGAGAATTAAAAATATGCAAAAGAGCATGTAAGAACTTAAAAACGAGTGAATGTCGAGCGTCGGTGCGTCGAGCGATTTTGACGTTCGACGTTTCGAATCGCGTTCCAGCGAAATAATAAGTCATAATAGTAGATATAATAAAGTCCTACGGGGCGAGATTTGACTATAAGTAATATTTTATGCCGAGAAACTTCCTTTCGGGTATAAATAAAGTAATAAAAATATGTAATAAATATAAATTACATATTTAAGCGAAATAAAAAAATATAGTTGCCTATAAAATTATTATGTGGTGCAACGAAGAATGTAAAAACTTTAAAAATTGCATTAATCATAAAAATGATATTCTGAGGTTTTCGGTGCTCAAAATGAAGTTTTTGAGCTGAGATTTATGTAACGTAATATATACATATATTTAATATATATATATATATGAAACGAAAATGCGAATAATCGTAAAATGAAAAATACATCGAATGTGCTAGAGAGATAACATAGTTATATATGAGGCAACTGTCAGTGTTGACTCGTGAACGGACAAACTGATGTAAAAATTATTTAAATTAAAGAAATAATATAGTAAGTTGAGTTTTACTATAAAAGCTATGCATTAGCTGTTTAAACTCCGAATCAGCGAGTAAAGGTAAAAGATATTTTTGAAATAAAATTTAAATGGTTTAAGCTTCAAGATGTAAAATATTTATATCTTAAAATGTGTGAGACCTTTATTATTTATGAAACAAGTAAAATATTATTACATGATTAATAATATTAGATAATGAATAAAATATTATTAAAAGATTAATAATATTAGACGAGAATTTAAGATGATGGTTACGTGATAATAATATTATCAAATGACGATAATATTACTAGTGAGTTAAAGAATTATTCAATGTTTGATTATGTGGCTAATTTATTATTTGAGTTTGTAAGATAAAATGTATTATGCTAATTAGAGGATCAATCTTATAAATGATAGGTTTTTCATAAGAGATTAAATTATACTGCTTAGCGATAATCGACGGTCAAGGCGAGTCTCCTAACTCAAACTCGAGTTATTATGTTTCAAACATGCTAGTGGATTAATTATTGACAATTATTCCACATCTTTGATTATTGATTCGCACTTGGTGCATGTTGCATATGTTCATCAGGTATGAAAGGCTGATCACCTTCATTACCATAAGGTTCAGTTAAATTTGTTCATGGTCATTGTTGACCACTCAGCATAATTATTCCGTTATTCAGTTATTGAAGTATTGATTCATGCTCTTTCACAATTATATTACATTGTTGAAAACTTGAAAACTTGTTCCTTTTCAATCATGATATATATTCATTGTACTTAAACTTGCTGGGTAAAATAGTTGCTCACCCTTGCTATATCATGATAACAAATTTCAGATTTAAACGAAGGCTTGAAAAACGACAGTGGCAAAGGCGAATTCCAAGTGTATATTATTATGCATTTAGAACTATTAATGTAAATGACATTGTAAACCTTTTTAAGTTATTGAAGGTTTGTTTTAAGTTAAGGTTGTAGACCTTGGGGATTATGTTATAAAAGTTTATTGTATAAACAATTTATGTTTATATCTTCCGCAATAGTTATAGAATTGGTGTACCAGGTTCGTGGTGATTAGTACCCGGATTTGGGGACGCTACATATACTCTCTTATTATAAGTCAATTATAACAAGAGACTGTGGGGCAATGTTGGACATGATTTAGTGGGTCATGATGATTCGGTGGGGACTTATCCCACGTGGAGAAATTTTCCCCACGTGCAGTGGAGGTAACTCTGATTAGGAGACTTGGCTGTTAAGGAATATATAGTCCTAATTTTATATAACTTTCAACTCCTAAGGAAATAATCAGGATTGATTTCGACTTTCTTTCTTTAAAGAGATTAACTTCTACCATATTATTGTAACTACCATGATAAGGACTCCTAATTCAATTTGGGGTTAGGGCAATAAAAGAGATGTGAGTACCTATAAATACAAAGGTATACCCAATTCACAGGTAATGTCACTTTGAACAGTAAAGCATTAAGTCTCTATTTTAACCTATTATTTAGTCTTATTTTCTCATCGAAATTATCTCACGGCGACCCATGTCGTCAGCTCTCTCAGTGTAGTTTCATTTTTGTGCGGGATTTAACGCGTTGTTTGGTAATCAGACACGTGAACGAATCTTGTCATGCAGTCAAAAACACTTTGTTTCAACCGCTGGATATTGCATGTGCTTTGACAAGTTTTCTACTTTCCTGAAAATCTAAAGAGTAAAGGTTGAATATGGATTTGTCCTTACAAGTTACCAATCAATTGTAAAGTAGTCACTCAGATCACTAAAGTGGACGCTTGCAATTTCATATTGTTATGCAACAAATCATTTGCAAACAGACTACTTTTATGGAACAAAAGAATATTCATGTTTATATAAGATAGACTTATGAAAATATAAAAGAAAAAAAACTTGTAAAAATATTACTCTCTAATATATACAAAAAGAGTTATTTTAATTTTTTTAAAGCCAAGTTTGAAACTAAAAATTGAAAACTGATGTCTAAATTAAGTATTAAAAACATTAATTTTGTGATCAGAAGCACTTTGAAAATAATTTACATTAATAATTTTATATTAACTAAAATGAAAAAATTATTGAGACTTTTATTAGAGTTTTCAAATTAATTATTTAAACTACATTTATTTATTATTATTATTATTGTTTTTTTTTTGTAACGAATGGAAAATGTTAAAATAAGAGCAATACATATTTTGAAGTGCATAAAGAATATAGGAGCAGCTGATTTAGAGTCTGTAAGGTACTCAATTTTCATGTTTAACATGCGAGTCACGTATTTTGTATAGTCAAGTGATAAATATACCTTCATTATATAAAAGTATGATTAGCAGGTAACATATAATTTGGAACAGAATTGACATTAACAGACAATTATAAAGATTATAAGGAAACAAGTGTTGATTTTGAGAATTAGCCAACAACATATTTAACGGATAGTTTTTGAGTCATTACCTATAATAGCATTCCGAGTTTTGTTGTCAGGGTAGCACCAACGTCCTCCACGAGCTAACTTGTACCCACGGGAGCAAGAGCAGTAGTAACCTCCTGGCTCATTGATACACCCATGGGAATTACACAAGTTAGAACCATGGTATGGGTTTTCATTTCGGAGCGAGCACTCGTCAATATCTGACCCAAAAAATAAAATAAAAATCATTATTAAAGACGTATTAAAAGCGCAAGAAGTGAAGTTGGTTACCAACAAGAAGTCATATGTGCAGGATTTGAAAATTGAAATGCACATCTATTCTAAAATTGAAATGTTCAAGTCAATTTAAAATATTTTTAAATTCAAAATTAATATAGCTGTGTAAAAAATATTACTAAGAGTTAATGAAGTAAAATGAAAGACACTTAAAAAATATTTAAAAATTAATATAATATGTATAATAAAAAATTAAAAAATATTTCATATTTACCTTGAAAAGTCATGAACATATATTTTGGAAGGTAGAAATTATCTTACCCCAACAGCCATTAGGCATATATGGGTTTCCATCTCTTGAACAACGGAATCCAAACCATTAGGCATATTTGCGTTTTGTTTTTTATATATATTTAACTTTGAAAATTGTCTCTAGAGACTTTGCTGCTCAAAAAACCTGCAACTCTTCCTAACATGACCTACCTTCTTTGTATTCTGTCACAACATTTTTTGGAACCGGGTATCATTAAACCTTAGAGCCACCTCTTTCCACCAAAAAACTATTAACAAGAACACGATTTTACACTCAACTGCTACATAGTGAAAATCCCACTTTGAACAACGTCCATTCCTACTCATTTCTGCAAAACAGAAAATCTGCAGCAGTCCACTATTCAGTTGCACTTACAATTACTTTATTAGCAATCACCCTCCAACACACATACTCACCTTCAAACACTGTCTTGTTCCTTTGTAGCCACAGACACAGATTTATTTTTTAAATAAATTATTTTTAATTGTTTATTTATACTAAATTATGATCATCATTAAAAACATGTTTTTCAATTTCTAATTAACTTATTAAGAACGACTACAAATGTTGCTCAAATAAATATTTATCAAAAGGCTCATAATTGAGGGTTAGTAATGTGTTTTTTTAATTTAATATTCAGTTTTATATAGTTTTAAAATTTAATTTTTAGTTTTTTATTTTCAATTTTTCAAATTTATATATAGAATATATTGAATTAAAAGTATAGGGCTGTAAATAGTAATTGAAAAATAGGATATTAATTCGTTCGTGTTCGTATTCGCTTCAAGAATATATTATTCATATTCAACTTAAACGGATATTATTCTAATTTGATTAAAGATAACCGCAAATAAAAGGATACTAATATAGACATACATATTCGTATTCGTTTAAAAGGAACAATAACCAAATTTTATAAATCAAAAACAACCCATAACTATATTTTGTCAGGCCTAGCTTCAAGAAAGCATTTATTTTTTTCCTCTCCTTTAATAAACATATATAATTTTTACTCTCTTTTAATTAAAATATAAAATAGATGTGCAAGTCAATTTAAAATTGACATAACCATGTAAAAAATACTATCAAGCCTTTATGAAGAAAAATAAATTACGTACTTTAGTTTTGAATTTTTAAAATATTCAACTTTAAAAAGTTATCTTATATTTTGGAAGGTAGGGTAAGTATTACTTAACGGCAGAATCTTACCTTGACAACCATTAGGCATATATGGGTTTCCATCATAGCCATCATCACAACGACACAATCCTGATGGTCTTGAACACCAACTGTTTTCTCCACACGAGCCGAAGGAGCGATTATTAGTGTCTGAGAATATAAACAGTCTGTTGCATTTCCAGTAGGCACTCCAATCCATAACAATAGATAGTGTTTGGTTGTCTGAGAATATAAACAGTCTCTGTTTTTGGATAAACGGGTTGCTGACGTAGATCTTGCCTTCATATATTGAAATGTCTAGAACCTCCGTACCGATGTTACCTAGGAAAGGTCTTGGTGGAGTATAAGAGATGTTGCAAGTTATACTGAAATTGCCGTGGCCTGAGCAATTGGCTCCAATCCCAAATGGGTATGGAATGGAAATGTTGCCGCATTTTGATTGACATCCAGGCATTGCTAGGGATTCTTCTCGTGCAGATGCATCTTGGATGATCACAAATACTATTATCATCCAAAACACCAACTGTATAGCCATCTGTATGTCTGAACAATTTCTTTGTTTATATATAATATATATATATATATTATATATATAATATATATATATATCCGACAGTTATATTTAGGATGGAGGATTCAGGGACAATTTCTATGTATAAATGTGTACTTAATTTATATATAGGATAAAGGATATATTAGAAAACTTCTTTGTTCTTTCACTAGTTTGTACGAATAGGTCATTACATAGGTCAGGAGGAGGAGAAATAAATTAAACAAAGGAGAAGACTGTACTATTATTAGTGAAATGAGTGGGTGCCCAGAAGCTTCTTGGATAATCAATCACCAATACTAACATCTCAATTATTATTTTTAAGGAAGAATGAGTGTGTAATAACAGGTCAGATTCGAGTCCATATCAAATCATAATCATAGCATATCAAGACATAATATAATTCAGAGGAGAAATAAATTAAACAAATTAAGGAGAAGACTGTAATCTTCTAAGTCAAATGAATGGTGAGCAGAAGCTTCTTGGACTCGTGTCAAATCTTGAGTCTAAATTAAATAATGGCATAGCATATCAAGTGAACCAGTGTAGCATAAGCAAAACTGCTGAAGCAGTGAAGCACCGCAGCAGTACAGTCTTACCAACTACCAAGAGAACTTCTAGCTACCAAACTGA
>CM029022.1:165059881-165167869 GCA_016801055.1 Panax notoginseng
TTGGTCATGTTCACCTCAACATCTGTTCATCTTTGCACTACGGCCAAAGATAGTCATCATAAATCATTCATCTTTGCACACAGGCCAAAACATATTCAGTTATATCATCATCTTAGACTGAGGATGATGAAAAATATTTTAAAGAAAACGAATCCAGTGAAACAAAATAACAAATATTCATGATTCGTATTTCGATTTATCCATGTCCAAAAATACCTTATAAATAATCATAGTGAAGTAAAATTTAAGAATGATCAAAACATGGATACAATCAAAACTAGTATCCAGAGTAGATATTTTGGACGAAAAGAAGAAAATTTTATTTTTCGGTGAATAGTAACTCGTGAATATTAACTCATGAATAGTAACCCCGACATGAAAGTTCTTAATTTGATAAAAAGTTCAGATCAATACTTTGGCATAATGATATTGAAGAAAATAATATCATTTAAGAAGAAATAACATCCCTTACCTCAGCAAAAACAGTACTTCTAGTTGAAACACCGAAATAGGCTATGACTTGAACTTGCACCGTATAGCAATACTCAAAGTATTAGAATACTCACAAGAATACGCTTACTAATATAGAGAGAGAAAGAGAGAGAAGATCTCAGTTTCTGGTGTGATTTTCAATTCTAACCTAAGCTCCCTATTTATAGGAAAATGCTTAGAACACCAAAGCAGAAAATTGAATATAATAATATTATATTTACAAAATTGTCAAGCCCACCTTAGAAGATCATAATTCAGCCCATTCTTATCACATGTTGAGCCCACTAATTTGAAAAAAAACGTTTTCTTTAAAATAATAATTAAAACTTTCAAAAATCAATTATTTCGGAACTTCAGAACTTTAATAATTCATAATAAATAGTCCTTTTATTAGAAAATTCGAATCTCGCGATTTTTTATAGGAAATTCAATTCTCTACAACTTTGCAGAAGAAAGTTTTTCCAAATTCTAAACAGAAATAGACCGAAATCCACAAACGGATGATTTTACAGTCAATAATAAATTTTCGGTCAAGAATTGTGTCTACCAACACACAAAATATGTGTTAATCATTTAATGCCACAAAAATACTCTTCCTCCTCATATACTCATATATCCCACATTCATTATAAAAATATCACCATCAATATATTATTAAAATAATATATTTAAATGAATTATTTTATCAGAAAAAGATAAAATATTAATTTTCAACAATTGTCACATTAAAAATTTTCTCCATCTATATCCACATAAAATCAATATTTTTCTCATCATATAAATCAATAATTAATTATACACAAATAATATTACAGAATCACAGTACTGGCAACCAGGCCATTCCCAGGAAAGAGGGACTTTTCAATAAGGATTTCTTCTTACTGGCGCGCAATTAGATGACCAAACCTCTCCTTAGACAAAACTTTCTAGACATTGCCAATAATGTTATCTAATAATATTATTCAGATAATATGAATTATTGCTCCGATAATAGAAAATACTGTGTAGTGACAATTATTAAAACAACAGTAATATAAAATATCAATGCAGTAATTATTGAATCAATAAAATATAATATTAAACAGTAATTACTGTAACAATTATTGAGTAGTGCCTTCTTACGTAAGAATCAATAATTAGTGCAATACAGTGTGCTACTGTGCAACAACACGTATTACTGTGTTTAACCACCGGGTATTCCAACAGTATTATCGGTAACAACTACGCCGTTATTTATAAACAACTTATTTTTGTCGTTTTCTTCATCCAATCGCTTTTTGTTATGGGGCCCACACAAGGCTGCGCCATCGTACGAATATTCCCCGACAACAAGAATATTCCACGACCAAACAAATATTCCCCGACAATAATGAATATTTTAGGACCACTTGCTTATTTGAAATATTTACGCATTTACCCATAACTAACCACATTAATCAAATCAACCCTTACTATTTCAAAAATAATAAATAGAGGAATTTAAATTTTATTTATTAATAATTTGGTTCTTACAACCTCCCCTCCTTATGAAATTTCGTCCTCGAAATTGACATACGTACCTGGTGTTTCGAAAAGATGAGGATACCTCGCTTTCATTTCCGTTTTCAACTCCCAGGTCATTTCCTCAATAGCATGGTTTCTCCACAAAACTTTAACTTGTGGTATGACCTTCGTGCGTAGGACATGCTCCTTCCTATCCAAGATCTTGACAGGTACCTCTTCGTACGTTAAGTCTTCAGCTATCTCGTCCGGTTCTAACTCAATAATGTGGTTTGGGTCTTTCACATATTTACGAAGCATAGATATGTGAAAAACGTTATGAACACGAGACATGCTTGGAGGTAACGCGAGTCTATAGGCCACATTTCTTACTCGGTCAAGAATCTGAAATGGACCAATAAATCGTGGATTGAGCTTTTCTCTCTTCCCGAATCTTGTAACTCCCTTCCATGGAGTAACTCGCAATAATACATGATCCCCAATATCAAATTCCACGTCCTTTCGATGAAGATCCGCATAACTCTTTTGTCGATCCTGTGCCGTTTGTATACGTTGTCGAATCGTTTGGATCTTCTCTGTAGTCATTCGTACCAACTCTGGTCCCAACAAAGTTGCTTCTCCCACATCATCCCAACATACTGGAGATCGACACTTTCGTCCATACAATGCTTCAAATGGAGCCACACCTATACTTGCCTGATAACTGTTGTTGTAGGAGAATTCCACCAATGGTAGGTACTTATCCCAATTTCCTTTGAAATCTAGGACACAAAGTCTTAATAGATCTTCAAGAGTTTGAATAGTCCTCTCTGATTGTCCGTCCGTTTGAGGATGGTAAGCTGAACTAAATCGTAAATCCGTGCCTATAGCTTTTTGCAAACTAACCCAAAATCTTGAAGTGAATCTTGGGTCACGATCCGAAACTATGGATACTGGCATGCCATGCAACCTCACAATCTCATTCACGTATATACTAGCAAGACGTTCAAGGGAATAAGTCTCCCATATTGGAAAGAAATGAGCAGACTTGGTTAATCTATCAACTATCACCTAAATAGCATTTATGCCTTGAGAAACCGTAGGAAGACCCGTAACGAAATCAATGGTAATGTGTTCCCATTTCCATTTCGGAATCTCAAATGGTTGCAATGGACCCTTTGGCACTTGATGCTCCGCCTTTACACGTTGACAAGTTAAACACCTCGAGATAAACTTTACAATCTCTCTCTTCATCTTGTTCCACCAAAATGTATGTCGAAGATCACGATACATTTTAGTACTTCCAGGATGGATTGCAAATGGTGTATTGTGTGCCTCCATCATGATCTTGTACTTCAAATCAGAATCGTTAGGAACACAAAGTCTGGAGTGGACTCGAAGTATTCCTTCTTCATCGGTTCTTGCTTCCAGAATAGTACCTTCTTGTACTTTCTTCTTCATACGCATCAGCTCCCGGTCTGTGGCTTAAGCAACTTTAACTTTATCAATTAAAGTTGATTCTACACGTATACTTGACATCATCGCACTCGTTACTGCATATGATCTTCTACTCAATGCGTCAGCTACCGCGTTCGCTTTTTTAGGATGGTATTGGATGGTATGATCGAAATCTTTCAACAGCTCGAGCCAACGTCGATGTCGCATGTTGAATTCTTGGAAGCTCTTCTTGCATTCCTCGTCCATTCGAAGTTTGTATCTTTTCGAGTCAGCTGAGTTAATGGAGTAGCGATTCGAGAAAATCCTTTTACAAATCTCCGATAATAACCAGCTAAGCCTAGAAAGCTATGTATTTCGATTACTGACTTAGGTTGCTCTCAACTGTGACTCATATCCCAATCTTGGATAGCACGTCACAATGACACCTATCAGTTTACTACCGCACGAATATGGCGTCCCCTACGGAGAGTCTGGATTCAGTGCATTCCATAAAGGAAGTCACCAGATAAAGGCTCGGGTACAAACTTCTACAGTTAGGTTTTTAACTCCTGAAGTTCAATAGGAGCCATTCGATATGAGATTTTAGAAGTGAGTTTTGTACCAGATTCAAAGATGATACAAAATTCAATATCACGCGTAGGCCAAGAAATTCTTCAGGAAATACGTCAGGGATTTACTAACAATAGAAATATCATTCAAATCTGACGTATTTTTGTTCAAGTCCATAACATAGCTAAGAAAGCTTGACATCCGTTTTTCAATAAACGAATGACTTTACGGCTTGATATGAAAGAGTTTGACTTCAATGGTTTGGTTGTTTGAATTTGAATAACAGGTTGCTTAGGAATATGAAAACTAACAACCTTACGAAAGCAATCAATTTTGGCATGATGAGTAGTTAACCAATCAATTCCTAAAATCACATTAAAAGCAAGTATCTTTAAAGAGATAAGATCAACAGGTAATGTGATGGTGCCAACTTGGATCAAACAAGATTTATAAACAGTGGATGTGATGAAAGTTTCTCTTAACGGAGTTCCACAGATAGTTCAAAGTCAAATTTCTCAGGTGTCAAGTTCAAAGGTTGAGCACAAGCAGGGGAGATAAAAGAATGGGTAGAACCGGTATTTAATAAGGTATAAACTTCGCAAAAATTTATAATTAACTAACCCGTGCTAACTTCGTTCGGGTTCCTCGCATTTTGGCCAGTCACGACAAATGCCCTTCCAGGAACCGCTGATTTCGACTTATCCGGACAACTTTTGGAGTCACCATCCCCGCTGAACTTGGTTTTGCTACAGAACACTCTCGAGCTATATGACCCTCCTTTCCACAGTTATAACATACCTTAGATTATTGTGGGCAGTTTGGGCTGATATGTCCCTCTTTCCCACATTTGAAACATCTAACTGCTGTCGTTCCTCTCCCCTAGAATTTGTTCCTGGTGCTGGTGCTGCTGTCGACGTCTTCCTGTCATCGTTAAATCTTCTCTTCTTGAAATTTCCACTTGACTCACCTCTCCTATTACCATGGCCACGATGACCACCCGAGTGGTTACCACTTTTGTCTGTATTTTTCCCTCTTCGCTGGTTCTCATCGCTCCGATGACTGCTGTCACCAGTATGACCCTGGTTGTGGTCCCTCGGTTGAACATATTCATTATCTCGCTCTAATAATTGTGCCCTGTTTACAACATCTGAATATAAAGGAAATTTATGAGAGATAAGATATTGCCGAATCTCGGGTTTTAAAACCTCAGAAGCATCCTTATCATTCGTTCCTCATTCTCGACCAAATGAGGTGCAAACCTGGATAACTCTGCAAACTTCGCCTCGTACTGGACACCGTCATGTTATTCTGCTCCAGTCTAATAAACTCTACCTCCTTCATATGACGAATACTTTCAGGAAAGTACTTGTCATTGAATAATTTCTGAAATGTCTCCCAAGACATGCTGAGTGCGGCTGGATGGGTACGCTTCACAGATTCCCACCAGTAGTCTGCCTCGCCACAGAACATAAAGGTGGCGAATGGAACCTTCTGTTCCTCCGTGCATCCCAAGACATCGAATATCTTGGTAATTTGCTTGACCCATGTCTCCGCCTTAATCGGATCCGGCTTTCCCTTAACTTCTGGTGGTCCCAACTCTTTGAACTGCTTGGCTGTGACCAGCTGTGCGTTGCCATTGTTTCTTCTTATATTTTGAACAGGAATCTCCTTCGTCTGGTTTTGCATGAATCGCAAAAAGTTTCTAAACATCTCATCGTTCATCGTCTGCTCAGTGGTGTTGTTCATAGGAGGAACATTGCCAGCCTGTTGCACGTTTTCCTCGTTGGTGAGTATAGGCATCTCCACCGTCTCATTTAGTCTTCAACAGGGAAAAATTTAATAGAATACAATAGACAACAAGTTTTAAACCAATATTCGCAGCGGAAAATAATAATTCATAGAAGAGTTACGTAGAGAATGAAATCTACGATTATCTATGAATTTAAAAGCCCATCATCAACATTTTAATCCATGTAACATCAATCAATAAATATCTTGAATCAAATAGTCATCTTTGCACTACAGGTCAAAGATATTCATCAGTTGGTCATGTTCACCTCAACATCTGTTCATCTTTGCACTACGGGCCAAAGATATTCATCAGAAATCATTCATCTTTGCACTACAGGCCAAAGATATTCAGTTATATCATCATTTTAGACTGAGGATGATGAAAAATATTTTAAAGAAAACGAATCCAGTGAAACAAAATAACAAATATTCATGATTCGTATTTCGATTTATCCATGTCCAAAAATACCTTATAAATAATCATAGTGAAGTAAAATTCAAGAATGATCAAAATATGGATACAATCAAAACTAGTATCTAGAGTAGATATTTTGGACGAAAAGAAAAAATTTTATTTTTCGATGAATAGTAACTCGTGAATAGTAACTCGTGAATATTAACTCATAAATAGTAACCCCGACATGAAAAGTTCTAAATTTGATAAAAAGTTCAGATCAATACTTCGGCATAATGATATTGAAGAAAATAATATCATTTAAGAAGAAATAACATCCCTTACCTCAGCAAAAACAGTACTTCTAGTTGAAACACCGAAATAGGCTATGACTTGAACTTGCACCGTATAGCAATACTCAAAGTATTAGAATACTCACAAGAATATGCTTACTAATATAGAGAGAGAAAGAGAGAGAAGATCTCAGTTTCTGGTGTAATTTTCAATTCTAACCTAAGCACCCTATTTATAGGAAAATGCTTAGAACACCAAAGCAGAAAATTGAATATAATAATATTATATTTACAAAATTGTCAAGCCCACCTTAGAAGATCTGAATTCAGCCCATTCTTATCACATGTTGAGCCCACTAATTTGCAAAAAATGTTTTTCTTTAAAATAATAATTAAAACTTTCAAAAATCAATTATTTCGGAACTTCAGAACTTTAATAATTCATAATAAATAGTCCTTTTATTAGAAAATTCGAATCTCGCGATTTTTCATAGAAAATTCAATTCTCTACAACTTTGCAGAAGAAAGTTTTTCCAAATTCCAAACAGAAATAGACCGAAATCCACAAACGGATGATTTTACAGTCAATAATAAATTTTCGGTCAAGAATTGTGTCTACCAACACACAAAATATGTGTTAATCATTTAATGCCACAAAAATACTCTTCCTCCTCATATACTCATATATCCCACATTCATTATAAAAATATCACCATCAATATATTATTAAAATAATATATTTAAATGAATTATTTTATCAGAAAAAGATAAAATATTAATTTTTAACAATTGTCACATTAAAAATTTTCTCCATCTATATCCACATAAAATCAATATTTTTCTCATCATATAAATCAATAATTAATTATACACAAATAATATTACAGAATCACAGTACTGGCAACCAGGCCGTTCCCAGGAAAGAGGGGACTTTCCAATAAGGATTTCTTCTTACTGGCGCGCAATTAGATGACCAAACCTCTCCTTAGACAAAACTTTCTAGACATTGCCAATAATGTTATCTAATAATATTATTCAGATAATATGAATTATTGCTCCGATAATAGAAAATACTGTGTAGTGACAATTATTAAAACAACAGTAATATAAAATATCAACGCAGTAATTATTGAATCAATAAAATATAATATTAAACAGTAATTACTGTAACAATTATTGAGTAGTGCCTTCTTACGTAAGAATCAATAATTAGTGCAATACAGTGTGCTACTGTGCAACAACACGTATTACTGTGTTTAACCACCGGGTATTCCAACAGTATTAACGGTAACAACTACGCCGTTATTTATAAACAACTTGTTTTTGTCGTTTTCTTCATCCAATCGCTTTTTGTTATGGGGCCCACACAAGGCTGCGCCATCGTACGAATATTCCCCGACAACAAGAATATTCCACGACCAAACAAATATTCCCCGACAATAATGAATATTTTAGGACCACTTGCTTATTTGAAATATTTACGCATTTTACCCATAACTAACCACATTAATCAAATCAACCCTTACTATTTCAAAATAATAAATAGAGGAATTTAAATTTTATTTATTAATAATTTGGGTTCTTACACAGAATGTGTTACGAAATGTTTGATATGCCAAAGAGTCAAGGCCGAGCATCAAAGATCGAGCGAATTACTTCAACCGTTAGAAATACCGGAATGGAAGTGGAAACACATCACAATGGATTTTGTGGTGGGTTTTCCAACTACTCAGAGAGGATGCCATGCGATTTGGGTGATAGTGGACAGAATGACAAAATCAGCACACTTTTTGCCAATAAAGATTAGATTCAATCTTGATAAGTTGGTAATGTTGTACGTTAAAGAGATCGTTTCGAGACTTGGAGTGCCAGTGTCAATTGTGTCTGATAGAGATCCGCGATTGAAGTCAAACTTATGGAAGAGAATACAAGAATGCATAGGAACACAGTTGCGAATGAGTACGGCATACCATCCACAAACAGATGGCCAAAGCGAACGAACAATCCAGACATTGGAAGATATGCTGAGAGCATGCATTATGGATTTTAAAGGGAGCTAGGATGAACATTTACCGTTGGTGGAATTTGCCTACAACAACAGTTACCACATGAGCATCGGCATGCCACCTTACGAAGCATTATACGGCAGAAAGTGCAGAACTCCACTGTGCTGGGATGAAGTCAGCGAACGTCAACTATTAGGACCAGAATTGGTACAACAAACTGCTGAGGTTGTCAAACTCATCAGAACAAGATTGGTAGCTACTCAAGACAGACAGAAGAAGTATGCTGATCAACACAGACAAGATCGGGAGTTCTATGTTGGAAATTACGTGTTCTTAAAAGTTTCTCCTTGGAAGGAGAAAATTCGTTTTGGTAAAAAGGGAAAGCTAAGCCCGAGATTTATTGGACCCTTCGAAGTGCTGCGAAGAGTAGGAGAAGTGGCTTATGAGGTAGCTCTACTTCCAGAGTTGGAAAAAGTTCATAATGTTTTTCACGTTTCGGTGCTACGACCGTATAAACTCGATTACAAGCACGTGATCGAGTACGAACCATTACAATTTGATAAAGACTTATCCTATACAGAGGTTCTTATCCAGATAGTCGACAGGAAAGAACAGGTGCTCAGGAATAAAGTAATACCTTCCGTGAAGGTGATATGGAGGAACCACAATGCTGAATAAGCTACGTGAGAACTCGAAGATAAAATGATGAAAGATTACCCTAAGTTATTTCTTTAATCTGTGTCTTCGATTCTGGGACATAATCTTTGTAAGTAGGGAAGAATGTGACGAATGATTTGTTTGAGTTGTGATTCTGGGGACAGAATCCTTGTAAGGAGGGAAGGATGTAACAATCCAGAATTTTAATTGTAATTTTTAAATATTTATTGAATTATATAAATATTTAATGGATGTGTTTATTGTTGAATAAATATTTGTTTAATTTGATTTGATTTGGTTAATTACTTATTAAATAAATAATTAATGAGTTAAGGAAATTAATTATCATGAGATAATATTCTAATTTAAATTATAAATTAAGTTAGAGAGTTTATAATGATTAAATGAATTGTTATAATGATATTTTAATTTGAATTGGTAATTAAAATGATGTGTTAGTTGATTAAATGAATTATAATTATAAAGAAAATTATAATTATGTTATATTGATTTATGTGGCAAATTAGATTAATAAATTGTTATTAGAATTAATTAAATTGAATATTAAAATTTAATTAAATAAAGTGTGACCATAAACTAAACTATAAAGGAACTATTAAAATAAGCTGAGGGAGGTTAATTTAGTTTTTGCCAAACAAGGCTTAATGCATATTAAGTCTTTAATTTAAATATGTTTTACCAAACAAGGTGTAAGATTTAGTGGGTTAATTTTTAAGTTAGCTAGCCAAACAAGCCTTATGGCTTTTGATTTTCAAAAATATAATAACTGATATCAATTATACATATAATTATATTATATAATTAATACCTATATTATTACCTATACGTTATATTTTAGTACGTAAGATAGAATAGAGAAGAAAGAACTCAGAAGGAGAAAAAAAAAGAGAAGAAGAAAGTCTAGAAAATTTGAGAGAGAAATTGGAGAAAAGAAGCTTGAGAATCAAAGAATAGCCATCATCTTCTAAAATTAAGGTATCATCTTGCTTTTATTTTTCAAAAGGTTGTAGTTATATTCTCTTCTAAAATTCTCTGTAAAACCTTTGTGATGGTTGAATTGTTTATTGTATATAGCTTTATATGATAAATTATTTGTTATAAAGTTGTTTACATAAGTATAAATATGAGTATAGTAAATGAATTCATGTTATGTATATATTTTATGAAGGAAATCATATTACAGTGAATTGGTATGAATATATATATATATATATATATATATATATATATATATATATATATATATATATATATGAATATGACTAAGTTTAAAGTAAAATTGAGGTTTAATTCTTTGTATAATATATAAATTGACTATTGAATTTGAAAGAGGATGAATAAATATAAACAAAGTATTTTGAATTAACTGTTTTGGTTGAAAAACAAAATCACAGTGATGATTTTCATTGAAAATGTTAAAAAGTGAAGTTTTATCAAAAACAGTGAAATTAGATGTTCTAAATTCGATGTTTATGTTGGTATATGGGTAAAATCATGTTAAGAGTCTTTAAATTATGTTTATGTGAAGTCTCTGTATGTATTACATGTTAATTTGGTTGTTAAAAAGTAGCTTGTAGGCCAAATTTGGCTTTGTCTATGTTGTTACCGAGGACTGTAGTTCGGCGCCGTAGCGCGGCCCAACAGTACAATTCTTGCGCCGCAGCGCCAGCACCACACCGCGGTGCCAAGCATTGGCTTGTTCCTCACGCAGCAGCGCCAACGCCGCGCCATAGCGTCGGCCCATAGTGTAAACTGTGGCGCCGCAACGCGAGTTAGCAGAATGGTCAGACAGTGTATTTTAATTACGCAAAGTCTGAAAAAGTTGTTGTGATTTAATAGAAGGACTATTAAGATATTATTTCAATATTTCTATACTAAGAATGAGCATATTTTTAATATGCTACTAGTTTTATTACTAATGTAATTTGATTAAGTGATTAAAAATCAAACTTACATGATGTATATACTTATTTATATATATAATGTTGGTAGTGACTAATTATGTCATGATGACATATATATAGGGTATTGTGATTCGAGTTGTTACGATTTAGCTTACACTTAAGGCAAGTTTTCTATCTCCACACTTTCGTTGAGCTAGTTTAGTTACGATTTTGCAAGTTCTCTAAATCTATTGATACATTGTGCTGGTTTACACTTTCGTTGAGCTAGTTTGTTTATTATTGAGCAAGTTCTTGTATCTAGTTATTCATGATGATGCAAGTTTTCTAAATCTTATCTTTTGACATTGAGCAAGTTTCTCTAATATGTAACTTGTTATTTAGCATGCGAGTTTATACATTCTGATATTCTAGTGTTGAACAATTTTATCGTTCAAATTACTATTCGCTATGCATGCTTAGTATTCAATTCTCAATAACCTTGACTTAATATTGTTCAAGCAAGTCATGTTATGATTATTTAATGTTTATGCTATTAGATTATTTCTAAAGCATGATCTTAATTTACAATGTCGATTCAGATATGTTTACTCCATTGCATAACGTTATTAAATTTGTATTAAACTAATCCTTAGTTGATGACCGTTGAATTCTAAATTACCTTGAAGCGTATCCAAACCAAACTTTCTTTGGGGCGGACTTGTACTCTAAATACTGAGATGAACAACCCTATTATTAAGGGTTTACGCTTAGCGTTAAAATGTTGTTTGTGCACAATACATTGTACAAATGACTGATCCTCCTAAGTACGAGGAGTCCTTATAGTTTTATAACTGTTAAAGTTTAAATTGAAAGATTACTTATAACTGTGGACATAGTTCGTGGTCTTAGGACCCTCAGATATATGATTCAGAATTTTGATTATCTTTAATAGAATATATTGTTCAGTTCTATTGAGCCTATTATTTGGTAATTGTTGTAAAGATTTTTTCATTATCATTTCAAGTGAGCGTTGTTTGCTCACTCTTGCTTATATAACTATTACATCTAAAGTTAAGAAGGTCGACGTACCTAGCACCAGCAAAGGAAAGGGAAAGATAAACAAGTATTGAAGACTTGTAATTATGTTGATATTTTATTATCAGACTTGATTTTAATGATTGTAATGAAGTTAATTTAATTTTTCCTATTTGAATGATTGTATGTAAAGGTTAGATAACCTAGGAGATTTTTTATTGATGTAATCCTTTAATGGGAAGGTTTATTATTAAATTTTATTATGATTGGGTGGTTAGACATGAATGTTTTTATTAAGTGAACACTAAATATTGAGGGAATGAAGTACCCAAATTTTGGGGTGTCACAGTCCGACTTAATGAGTTACGAAAATTCATCGCCATCCATTTCCTGTAATATGAAGGCTCCTCCTGTCAATACCTCATTGACAAAAAATGGGCCTTCCCAGTTTGGGGCTAATTTTCCTTTGGATTGATCTTGGTTGTCAAGAATTTTCTTCAAGACCAAGTCATGCTCTTTGAATTGCCGTAGCTGGACTATTCTGTTGTAGGATCTGGCGATCCTCTGTTGGTATAACTGACCATGGAAGATGGTTGCGGCCCGCCTTTCATCTATTAGAGACAATTGGTGGTACCTATCTTGTAACCATTGGTCTTCATCCAGCTGAGCGTTTATCAATACCCTTAGGGATTCCATTTCCACTTCTATGGGGAACACTGCTTCCATCCCATAGGTTAATGAGTAGGGGGTTGCCCCAGTGGAAGTGCGTATTGACGTTCTATAGGCTAATAGAGTCAGAGACAATAAGTTAGGCCATCCTTTGTGATTGGCAGACATCTTTTGCATGATCTTTTTGATATTCTTATTAGCCGCTTCAACAACACCATTCATTTTTGAACGATAGATGACGGAGTTGAGATGTTTGATGTGGAATTTACTGCATAACTCCTCCATCATTTGGTTGTTGAGATTTTTAGCATTATCTGACACAATCACATATGGTTGTCCATATCGACAAATGACATTATTTCTAATGAAACCAATGATAACTTCTTTAGTAACCCTGCGGAAGGAGGCTGTTTCTACCTACTTGGTGAAGTAGTCGATCATGGTGAAGATAAATCGATGTCTATTACTGGCTTTAGGCTTGATGGACCCTATCACGTCCATTCCCCACATTGAGAAGGGCCAGGGCGAATTCATATTGTGGAGTTTCCTTGGAGGGGCGTGGATAGTATTCCCATGAATTTGGCATTGGTAACATCTATTGACGTGATCATCACAGTCAGTATTAAGAGAGAGCCAATAATGCCTTGTTCTGAGGATCTTCTTGACAAGTAGAGGGCCATTCATGTGTGGGCCATATACTCCACCATGGATTTCATCCATGAGCCTCTGAGCTTAGTCCTTGTCTAGACATCTGAGGAGACCTAGTCCTGCATCTCTTTTATAGAGTACATCTCCGGTCAAGTAGAATTTCATAGCCATTCGATGAATCCATTTTCCTTCAACCTTACTCGCCTCAGCGGGTGTAGATCCATCTCGCAGATACTCTTTGATATGCTGATACCAAGGGTGTTGGATGGGAGGTAGCTCATTGATGAGTATGAAATATGTTATATTTTTATTCCTTAATACTTAATCTTTTGTATTTATTTTGTGCCTAAATAAACTCATTATTCTTATATTTTTATTTTAGGTACAATTGAAGGGGTTTCATGATTTTGGAAATAAATTGGAGGAGGTTTACGGGATTCTTAACAAATCAAGGATTCAACAATTAGTATCATAAATGGATTTGGATTCACGCGGCAATGAGTTTAAGCACATGACAATTGTGGGATTTAATTCCAATTTCAAATCTGAATTTTAGATTCTAGAAGAATAGTTTTTATAATTCTATTGTAATTAGGATTTCTTTTAGACTAAAATTTATTTCCAAATTAAATTATATTTCTTTATGGAAATTGGTGTAATCTGTAATTCCTTTTAGAATTTAGATTTCTACTTCCTATAGGATTTAGGACTTTGTCTAGCACTATAAATAGAGGATGAGAGTCAGGGTTTTATTCATTCAATCATCTACTATATTCTCTCATCTACAATATTGGAGAATTGAAGACATGAGCTAAGTTCTTTTTATTCAGTTCTAAGGGATGTTGAACCTTATTTATAATTAATGGTTAATTGAGTATTCATTATTTATTTCTTCTAACATGAAATTCATTCTTGATAATCTGATTTAATTTCTGAATGCTATTTGACTTAACTGATTTGATTTCTGCAGGATTGAGTTGGTTAACGAATATCATATGCTAGATCAAGGAATAATATTACGTGTAATTGATATTGTTTCTAATCACAAGTAGTAATTAGTAATACATGATTGTGAACAAGCTTTTGAGTATTGCTATGATTATCAGAAGACAAGTTAAACAATCCGAGCTTATATGTTTGTTGCTTGGAATAGTCTAATTCCCTAGTTCTTAATGCTGCTATTATATTAAATCTAGAGAGCTTGTTCTAGGTTATATAATTGTTAGAATCTTATGAAGAGCGTGTTCATTGAGTGACAATCTAAGGGGAGTTTCGGGTAGCAGAGCTTGTTGTTACCTAGGGCTATTAGTTTCATTGAAGGGTAAATAATTTTACACTTGACTAATCCATTGTTGTAAAAATGTGATACTGAACTGAAGAACTGAAGCTTTTTATTCATTGTTTATTCTTATTAGTTTATTCTTGTTAATTTAGTTAATTAATTAAAAATCCCCTTTTCATTAGAAATCATAGGATAAATATAAAATAAATCACTCTCTGTGGGATCGATCCTTGCTTACTACTGTGCTAATTGTTTAAATTTGTAAAGTGAAAGTGAGGTTAATTTAGGAGTGTAAACAACAGCTCCTAAATTTTGGCACCATTGCCGGGGAGTGTTATTTATTTTGTTTATTCTTTGTTTTCGTTAATTTTTATTATTTTGTTTTTGTTTTTGTTTTTGTTTTATGACTCAATCCTCTAACTTTATTGACTTAAATTTTGATCAAGAGATAGAGAAGACTGTAAATATAAAAGAAGCTCTTGTTCCATCATTTGAAGTGAAAGAAATGGCGGTGCCACAAAATAACAGAACTTTGAAAGAATTGGCTACTCTTTATCTGACTCAACCATCTATTTGTATTGAGTATCCTACTTTAGATGATGCTTTTGAACTTAACTCTAGGCTAATTCATCTTTTGCCTACTTTTCTTGGTCTTACAGGTGAAAATCCATATAAGTATCTAAAGGAGTTCCATGTGGTGTGTTCCACGATGAAAGCACAAGGAGTGGCAGAGGAGCATGTCAAGCTTAGACTTTTTTCATTCTCATTAGTAGATTTGGCTAAAGACTGGTTATACTATCTACCTTCAGGATCAATACGATCATGGACTGATATGCAAAGGTTATTCTTAGAGAGGTATTTTCCTGCATCAAGAGTTACCGATATAAGAAAGGAGATATGTGGAATCAGGCAGTTCAATGGAGAAAATCTCTATGAGTATTGGAAAAGGTTCAAGAAGTTGTGTTCCAGCTGTCCACCTCATGGAATAGATGAACATTACTTGATCCAGTACTTCTATGAGGGGTTGCTACCAAGGAAAAGAAGCATGATTGATGCAGCAAGTGGAGGAGCACTGGTAGACAAGACTCCAGAAGCGGCAAGGAACTTAATTGTAAACGTGGCAGCTAACTCACAGCAGTATGGAACTAAGATGGATCACACACCATAAAGGGTAAATGGGGAAAGCACGAGAGACTTGGAGCAACAGATTTCTGATTTAACTATTTTAGTTCGACAAATGGCTGCAAGGAATACGCAAGGTTTTCAGCAAGCTCAACCTCAGTACTACACAGAAAACCAAGAAGTACCTGTCAATTCTGGGACATCTATGGAGGATATGTTCAAGGCATTCATGAACCAAACACAATAGTTCATGAGTCAGACACAACAATTCCAGCAGGAGACAAGAACTTCTGTTCAAGATTTGAGGGACCAAGTTAGTCAACTTGCAACCACAGTAGGAAGGTCACTTTCTCAAACTGTTGAAAATGTAAGTGCCATAACATTGAGATGTGGTGTAGAGGATCAGCAACAAGGAAAGTCAATACAAAACAAGTCAGACAATAGTGAAACAAATAACAATGATGTATTCAAGCACAAATTTCCACCTTTTTCAGCTTATGAACCGAAACTACCTTTTCTCAAAGTTCTAACAAGGAATTGGAAAGTTAGAAAGAATTCAACGTGGTGGTATAGAGAGTCTAATGAAAAATTCCTAGAAGAAATCTCGAATAGGGAACAAGAACTTAAAGATGATGAGGAGTTCACTAGTGGAAACCAGTTGGAAGTGCTTGAGGCTACTACTGAATTTGAAGAAGAAATCAGGTATTCAAAGTCTGAAAAGGATGAACAAGAGGAAGAGGAGAACAATTTGATAAGTTCTGCAGATATTTACAAAGAGGATATAGAGGATACATCGGTGCAAACAATAAACACACTACATGATACACACCATTGGACCTTAACTATGGAATTGGATGAGGCACATGTCCAGTTCAGCATATATGAAGTTAAAAGGTATCTTGGTAATATTAATTATATTTTTTCTACTGATGTTGTTGACTCTATAGTGCAGGAATCTTTTGATCAAATACAATTATACAAGGAGGATTTGAGGGCTGAAATGGAGCAAAATCAGGATCTGAAGGATGCTCCTAATGAAGAATTGAAATTGTTACCAGTTCACTTGAAGTACACAAGTCCAATTACATAGGATGAGAAGGATGATGTCAAGCCAATGACAATAAACAAGGGCAGCTGCTTGGGAGGCAACCCAAGATCTCAGATTTGATTTTTCTATCCCTTCACTTTTTAGTTTTTTTTATTACATGTTAGCTAGTAGTATTTTCTTCTTTGCATGATTTTTTTACATTGGGGACAATGTAAGGTTTGAGTGTGGGGGGAAGATTTAGGTTTTTATTTATGTAGGAATATTGATCCTATTTTGATGGGGAATTTGAAAAATTGATGCATTTGAAATTTTTTTAAAAAAATTTGGTTTCATGATTCTATTTGGCTATGTGTTAAAAGGTTAAAGTCAAAAATTTAAAATTAATACTAAATTTCAAGATCTATTTAATGCTTAGTTGGTTAATGAATGATGAAGACTAAGCCATGATCCATAGTAACTGATTTAAATTAAATTTGTGATACATGAGTACTTGAATATGAGAAGCATGTTTATTTGGCTAAGTTATTTGTGGAGTTGTCTATGTGCACTGATTTCACAGCTTAGAACTGTTTAACTTGCTTATGTTGTTGCAGAACCATGTGAAAAAAATGATGAATGAAAAAAAAAGAAAAAAAAAGAAAATTAAAAATCTGTTTCAATGTCTATTGTGCGAAATAACTGGGTATCTAAGCATCGGGAAGCATCGATATTCACGCTGAAAAGTGTGATGGATAAAAACAGCTTGACTAGTCGACTTTTGTGGCCTTTATTACTTGAATAAGTAAGCCTTAGGGGTGTCTCTACACCTAGCGCCCTAAGATCATCTGGTTTAGGAGTCGTTGGTGGAAATTTCGCTAATGGATAACTCTGAAAAGCCTAAGAAAAGGAGACATTGCACATGTCAAGAAAAAAAAATACGAAAAAAATGAAGCATGAAAATACATTCATCTGTGCTAAAAAGAAGGTTCTATGAAAAAAACTTAAAAAATAAGAAAATTTTGTTCTTGGTTGTGAGTCAGTGTGCACGATTTTTGCTCCATGGTAACTAAGTTAAGTAAGTATGATGATTTTGGAAAAGTTACTTATGTGGTTATAATTTGATTTAATGAAATTCATTGGTGAAATGGTAAGGTTGGTAATTGTGAGTTGATTGATGAGGCATTGATTAAATTTTTGTAAATTTAGTGTTGATAGTCATGATTTGTACCTTAAAATCTTTTGACATTATGGTTGAATAGAATTTTTCTAGAAATCAAATTTTTGGCTTACACGAGGACGTGTAAAAAGATAAGTGTGGGGGAATTTGATGAGTATGAAATATGTTATATTTTTATTCCTTAATATCTTTTGTATTTATTTGGTGCCTAAATAAACTCATTATTCTTATAGTTTTATTTTAGGTACAATTGAAGGGGTTTCATGATTTTGAAAATAAATTGGAGGGGGTTTACGGGATTCCTAACAAATCAAGGATTCAACAATTAGTATCATAAATGGATTTGAATTCACGCGGCAATGAGTTTAAGCACATGACAATTGTGGGATTTAATTCTAATTTCAAATCTGAATTTTAGATTCTAGAAGAATAGTTTTTACAATTCTATTGTAATTAGGATTTCTTTTAGACTAAAATTTATTTTCAAATTGAATTCTATTTCTTTATGGAAATTGGTGTAATCTGTAATTTCTTTTAGAATTTAGATTTCTACTTCCTATAGGATTTATGACTTTGTCTAGCACTATAAATAGAGGATGAGAGTCAGGGTTTTATTCATTCAATCATCTACTATATTCTCTCATCTACAATATTGGAGAATTGAAGACATGAGCTAAGTTCTTTTTATTCAGTTCTAAGGGATGTTGAACCTTATTTATAATTAATGGTTAATTGAGTATTCATTATTTATTCCTTCTAACATGAAATTCATTCTTGATAATCTGATTTAATTTCTGAATGCTATTTGGATTAACTGATTTGATTTCTGCAGGATTGAGTTGGTTAACGAATATCATATGCTAGATCAAGGAATAATATTACGTGTAATTGATATTGTTTCTAATCACAAGTAGTAATTAGTAATACATGATTGTGGACAAGCTTGTGAGTATTGCTATAATTATCAGAAGACAAGTTAAACAATCCGAGCTTATGTGTTTGTTGCTTGGAATAGTCTAATTCCCTAGTTCTTAATACTGCTATTATATTAAATCTAGATAGCTTGTTCTAGGTTATATAATTGTTAGAATCTTGTGAAGAGCTTGTTTCATTGAGTGACAATCTAAGAGGAGTTTTGGATAGCAGAGCTTGTTGTTACCTAGGGCTATTAGTTTTATTGAAGGGTAAATAATGTTACACTTGACTAATCCATTGTTGTAAAAAGGTGATACTGAACTGAAGCTTTTTATTCATTGTTTATTCTTATTAGTTTATTCTTGTTAATTTAGTTAATTAATTAAAAATCCCCTTTTCATTAGAAATCATAGGATAAATATAAAATAAATCACTCTCTGTGGGATCGATCCTTGCTTACTACTGTGCTAATTGTTTAAATTTGTAAAGTGAAAGTGATGTTAATTTAGGAGTGTAAACGACAGCTCCCACTCATCTGATACTTCTCTAATGTAATTCCCATAGGCTGGAGCCTTTTACAGGGCAAATATAATCTTTGGCATGTTTTCTTTGTCAGGTATGTTGATCAAAGAGGCAAAAGTTGCTAGCGCATCCGTAAAATCATTCCTACTCCAAGGAATGTGGCGGAAGGATATTTCTTCAAACTCTGAAGCCATCTGGATAACCTGTCGATGGTAAGGCAGCAAATGTAGCTCTTTGGTGTAATAGATTCCAATGGTTTGTCTGATTACTAATTCAAAATCTTCAAAGACAGTTAACCATCTGATGCCCATTGATTGGGCAAGTTTTAACCCCATGATACAGCCTTCATACTTAGCTGTATTGCTGGTGCTAATAAACTGCAATTTGATGACGATGGGATACTGCTCCCCCGAAATGGATACTATAACTACTCCAGCCCCAGAACCTTCCGTGTTTACAGCTCCATCAAAATACATCTTCCATGATTGGTGTGTATCATCCTGATGGTGTTGTTGAACTGTCATTACCCCTTCATCGAGAAAGTATGTTTCCAAGGGTTTGAAATCCCCTGAAGGTGCGGCGGCCAGTTGATTCGCAATTCCTTGACCTTTGATAAACTTTTACGTCATATAGACGATGTCAAATTGCTGTAGGATCAACTGCCATTTGGACAGTCGATAATTCAACATGGGTTTACTGAATACGTACTTGAGAGGATATACGCGGGATATGAGATGGGTTGTGTGACCATGGAGATAATGCTGTAAACTCATGGAAGCTCATGCTAAAGCACAACAAGTTTTTTTAATCAGAGTGTACTTATGTTCACTGCTACTGAATCTCTTGCTGAGGTAATAGATAGCTCATTCCTGGCATCTATCATCTTTCTGTCCCAGCATGCAGCCCATGACATTGTCATTAATGGACAGGTACATAAACAGGGGAACACCTTCCCTAGGAGGTACCAAAATAGGAGCTTTGACTAGCTGCTCTTTGATTGTAAGGAAGGCTTTCTGACACTCATCATTCCATTTCTTAGAGGAGTTCTTCCTTAACAACTTAAAGATAGGCTCACAGGTTGTTGTGATATGGGACATGAATCGGCTGATGAAGTTGATTCTTCCCAAAAATCCCTGTATTTCCCTCTCTGTCTGAGGAATATGCATTTCCGTGATAGCCTGGATTTTTGTGGGATCCAGCTCAATCCCTTTGTGGTTGACTAGGAATCCTAAAAACTTTCCTGATTTAACACCAAAGGCGCATTTGGCCAGATTCAACTTCAAGTTGTACTTATGCAACCTGTTAAAGAGCTTTCTGAGATGGTCTAGGTGGTCTTCCTCTCTTCGGGACTTGACAATGATGTCATCCACATAGATTTCTATCTCTTTGTGCATTAAGTCATGGAAAAGAGCCATCATAGCTCGCTAATAGGTAGCTTCGGCATTGATGAGGCCGAATGACAACCGTCTGTAGCAAAAGGTTCCCCAAGGAGTGATGAATGTAGTTTTCTCACGATCCTCTTCAGTAACCCTGATTTGATGGTACCTCACAAAATAATCAACAAAGGAGTATATGTTGTATTGTGCTGTATTGTCAATGAGTATGTGGATGAATGGCACGGGAAAGCTATCTTTGAGATAAGCTTTATTTAGATCCTTGTAATCCACGTAAACTCGCACTTTTCCTCCGGGTTTAGGCACGGGTACTATGTTGGATAACCACTCTGGGTATGTTGACACCATGATTATGCCGGTTCGAAATTGTTTCACAATTTTTTCTTTAACTTTTAAACTCTACTCAAGTTTTAATCGCCTGAGCTTCTGCCTGACTGGCTTGAATCCCTCTTTGATGGGAAGGCGATGAATGACAATTTCAGTGGACAAACTGACCATGTCTTCATGAGACCATGAAAACACATCCTGAAATTGGGTTAATAGAGTAACCATGTCATTCCTTTGGTTTGGAGTGAGGTCCATACCAATCTGGATTTGTTAGGAGTTTTCTGAGGTTCCAAGGTTAAAAGAGGTGGTTTGATCAAGATTTGGCTTGGGTTTGTCTTCGACCCATTCTTTGATCTCTTGAGGTATCTCATAGTCCTCTTGTATTTCCATCAAGTTTGAGTCTAACTTTACATCAAATTTACAGTCCTTGTGGAGAATAGGCACCTCATCAGCAAGTTTAGGCATATTTAACTTTAGAGTCCTGAAACAAAATGCTTTCACTTAATATATGAAACTGTTTAATCATACAAAGTGTTAGAATGTAATGACAAAAGTAGCTGCTAATACTGTACAGAAAAAGTAAGCAGTTATTGCTATCTACAGGGCTGAGGGAGTTTCTACCCTTTTTACCCTCGCCGGCAAATGCAAGGAGTGCTGCTCCAATTGCTCAGGGTGAAGTCCTGATGGACAGCAGTGATAAAGGGGTTGTTGTTGTTCTCCTTCTCTTGAATGATGATCGTGATGTCTGGACAATCATCATCCAGAAGTCTCTGTTCATACCCTCCGTATGGACTATGACGCGCATGTTTGATAACCGCCTTGCAATATCTTGCTTACGTCTCCATTCATTTTCCTCTGCCTCGGGATCTGGAATCAAGACTTCCTTTCCTTTGACCGATATCAGCTTAGGAAACATTATAGCTACCACATGGATAGGAACCTTTAATGAAGGCTGTACAGGCTTAGCCTCTGTAGGTTTGGGCAATCACCTTGAAGATGAAGGAACCGATGTATGCTCTTTTTTAAGAGGGGTGATTTCAGGGGTTTTGTTGGTTTTGTCCAACTGAGACTCAGGTACGGGAACTTCTTTATTCGGACCTGGGGTTCCTCCATGTGTAGAGGATTCTGTATATATGGGTATTTATGGACCCTGAGTGGACTTGTGTAGTTCTTTGAGCAGAACAACCAACTCTGTAATTTGGTTGCTAAATCCTTCAAACTCCTCGCGAGAGATAGGAGTAGGATTAGACTGGATAGATGTAGCCATGCTTGCTTGTAGGCTTATTGCCTTTTTGGACTTTGAACGGGTAACGTAACCAATTATTTTCCTACAAAAAGACTTGTGTAGTTTAGTCTTAGGGAATGTAGAAATGTTACATGCTATGTAATGTGTTCGTTTTAGGAGTATTCTCTTGCAAAACGGATGTCAGTCATTTAAATGACAAAATAGCATGACAGGTTTTGATATGAAAGGGAATTAATGTATACATATTCCTTCATATTTTCCATTACATTGAGATTAACATGGAAATGAAATTACAAGTAATTGAGATGAGAATGTATGAAGAGACTTCCCTTTGCATTTGGTTTATCAGAGGCTGACCTATCCTAGGCTACTCTCGCGGCTTTTTGGTATGAAGATTCCCAGATCATCGCAATTTACTCGACGGGAAGTTAATCTGGTCTTTCAATTGGAGCGAACCTGGGTGGTGCCTGTGATGCCCCCAAATCCGGGTCCCAAGAACCTCGGACTTGGTACGTTACGGTACTTCATCATCATATATATTCTATCCTCTAATGCGGAACAAATAAACATATACTGTTTAGTTTACATAATTCTCTAACATTTTCCCAGGTTTATTAACCTTAACTGAATACATATCTTCAAAATTACAAAGGTTTACAATAAGATAACTAAATAGTTATTCTTATAATAATCTATTACTGTATTTTGCTTTTGTCTCTGTCCTTCTTCAAGCCTTCGCCTTTATCTGAAATTTATTATCGTGATATAGCAAGGGTGAGCAATAAATTTGCCCAACAAGTTTTAATTACAATGAAGATATATCATGATTGAAAGGAATGGATAAGCTTTCAAGTTTTCAACAATATAATAATTGTGAAATAACATGAATCAAGTTTCAATAATTGCATGACTGAATCCATAATGTTTGAAGGTCAACAATGACCATAAATAATTTAACTGAACCTTATGGTAATTAAGGTGATTAACTTTTCATACCTGATGAATATATGCAACATGCACTATGTAAGACCCCAACTTATTAATGAATAAAATCAAATTTTCTCTAAATATTATTGTGAATAATAAGGGGTTAATTTGATATAATACTTTGGTTATGGGTGAAATGTGCAAATTTTGCAAAATAAGCAAGTGGTTATAAAATATTTATTTTTGGTCGGTGAATATTCGGTTGGTCGTGGAATATTCTTGCTGTCGGGGAATATTCGTACGACGACGCAGCCTTGTGTGGGCCCCATAACGGAAAGCGATTGGATGAAAAAAACGACAAGTATAAGTTATTTATAAATAACGGCGTAGTTGTTACCGTTAATACTGTTGGAATACCCGGTGGTTAAAATACAGTAGCACACGGTATTGCACCAATTATTGATTCTTACGTAAGAAGGCACTACTCAATAATTGTTACAGTAGTTATTATTCAATATTTTATTTTATTGATTCAATAATTGCTGCGTTGATATTTTATATTATTGTTGTTTCAATAATTGTTGCTGCACAGTATTTTCATTTATCAGATCAATAATTCATATTATTTGAATAATATTATTAGATAACATTATTGGCAATGTCTAGAAAGTTCTGTCTAAGGAGAGGTTTGGTCATCTAATTGCGCGCCAGTAAGGAGAAATCCTTATTGGAAAGCCCCCTCTTTCCTGGGAACGGCCTGGTTGTCATAAATGTGATTCTGTAATATTATTTGTGAATAATTAATTATTGATTCATATGATAAGGAAATATTTATTTTATGTGGATATAAATGAGGGATATATTTTTGTGGTTAAAAATGAAGGAGTTAATGTTGAGGTTTTTGTCAGTATTTTTGTCGGAATGGAGGTATTAAAAATCAGGGTTTTTGAGATAGTTTGCGGGGGTTATAATTTTTAATCCGACCGTTGGATCGTGGTATTTTTTGGATATGTTATACATATATAAGTTGAGTATATGTCCACAAATTTTGAACCGTTAAAAATGAACGTATGATTTATTACGAATTTTACAAGATGACTGGTTCAGAAATTGTTGAATTTTCGGAGTTTATCATTTTGGTGGAAAATTCTAGAATTGGTGGGCCCCACTTGTGGTTGGTGAAGAAATGTGCTGAATTATATTTCAAATGTGGCGGGTGGGAATAGTAGCAGGTAAAGCCATCAGGTTGCAGGTCAAACCTACCAAAATTTTCCTATAAATAGAGGGCTAAGTTAGAATTGAAAATCACACCAGAAACAAGTTTTCTCTCTTTCTCTCTCTAGATTATTGAGTGTATTTTGTGAGTATTTAGATACTTTGAGAGTTTCTATTCATCAGAGCAAGTTTCTTTCAGCCTTATACCGGTATTCCGACCAGAAGTACTGATATTTTGAGGTAAGGGATATTATTTTCTTCTTAATGATATTATTTTCTTCAATATCATTATGCTGAAATATTGATATGAGTTTTTATCAAATTTGGAACTTTTTGTGTCGGGGGTTACTATTCACGTATACGGCACTATTCACGTATACGGCACTATTCACGAATACGGCACTATTCACCGAAAAATAAAATTTTCCCTTTTTGTCCAAGATGTCTATTATGGTTACTATCTTTGATTGTATCCATGTTTTGATCTTTATTTTTGAATTCTGCTTCACAATTGATTATTATGAAGTATTATTGATCTTGGATAAACTGTTATACGAATCCCTACTATTTGTCCTTCTGTCTCATTGGATTCGTTCTCTTTAAGATATTTTTCATCATCCTCAGTCCTAAATGATGATATTACTGAATATCTTTGGCCTGTAGTGCAAAGATGTATAATTACTTGATGAATATCTTTGGCCTGTAGTGCAAAGATGAACAGGTGTTGAGATGAACATGACCGACTGATGATACAAATGAATATCTTTGGCCTGTAGTGCAAAGATGAATATTTGGTTAAAGATGATTATTAATTGATGTTACAGGGATAAAATATTGATGATGGACTTTTAAATCTTAGAAGATAGTAGAATTCTTTCTCTACTTGACTCTTCTAATGGTTTGCTGTTTCCGCTGCAGTTGTTGATCTAAAACTTGTTGTCGATTATATTTTATCAGATTTTTCCCTGTTGAAGACTAACGATAATTTGTTGTATATTATCTTAGTCATAATATTCTTTACTGGGCTAGTTGAGCTCACCCTTTTCCTTTTTGTTCCATTTTTCTTCTCAGGAGGTGAGAACATAGCAGGATCTAGTCGGGGTATGGAGTGATGGTTCTAGAAAGATGTATTAGCAGTCCTCACTATTTCTGTAAAATAGTGTTTGAATAATTGTAATGAGGATTTATTTGAGTGTGGATATTGTCTAGAAGATAATATTTGTATTTAAACTAACAGTATGTGTTGTCGTATTTTGCACGACAATTGTATTATTGAAGTTGTAGTTTGCTTTCTGTACCATGTATTTGGCGACTCAGAATGGGTGTTGTATACCTATTCTGGGGGCGTCACAGTTGGTATCAGAGCTTAGGGATATGATCCCTGGCTGAGATGTGAGACAAGAACTAGGAGGGGAGAGACGGGGAATTCCTTCGCTAGTATGACCTGACTAAGTTTATTTGGTGTTTATTTGGTCGGTCAGAGTATAGGGATAATATATGACATGACTATTAACCCTTGTTTTATGGCAGTATTTAAGAATGGCAGCTGAGAACGTTAATAATGGAGTATCTGTCGACCCGGCGAAGATTGAAGCCATACAAAGTTGGGAGCAACCGAAGTCGGTAACCGAAGTACGTAGCTTTCTGGGCTTAGCTGGTTATTATCGGAGATTTGTGGAAGGATTTTCTCGAATCGCTACTCCGTTAACTCAGCTGACTCGAAAAGATACAAAATTCGTATGGAGTGAGGAATGCGAGAAGAGTTTCCAAGAACTCAAGAGGAGACTCATTTCGGCACCTGTTTTGACAATACCATCTGGTTCGGATGGATTTGTTATCTACAGCGATGCTTCAGGCAAAGGGTTAGGATGTGTTCTCATGCAACATGGGAAAGTCATAGCCTATGCCTCACGACAACTCAAAGAATATGAGAGGAATTATCCTACTCATGATTTGGAGTTGGCAGCAGTCGTTTTTGCGTTGAAGATCTGGAGACACTACCTGTATGGGGAGAAAGTGGAGATCTATACAGATCATAAAAGCCTCAAATATTTCTTCACCCAAAAGGAACTCAACATGCGGCAACGACGTTGGCTTGAGCTGTTGAAAGATTACGATCATACCATCCAATACCATCCTGGAAAAGCAAACGTAGTAGCTGACGCATTGAGTAGAAGATCATATGCGGGTACGAGTGCAATGTTTTTAACACAAAGGCCCATTTTGTATGACTTGCAAAGGATGGAGATAGAGATGAAGGCTCCAAGTACCCACATGATGATATCAAATATACGAGTAGAACCGACTTTAATCGATAAAGTTAAAGCTGCTCAAGCTACGGATATAGAGCTGATGCGTATGAAGAAGAAAGTGCAAGAAGGTGCTATTCCAGAAGCAAGAATCGATGAAGAAGGAATACTTCGAGTTAACTCCAGACTTTGTGTTCCTAACGATTTTGACTTGAAGCATAGAATAATGATGGAGGCACACAACACACCGTTTGCAATCCATCCTGGGAGTACCAAAATGTATCACGATCTTCGACATACATTTTGGTGGAGCAATATGAAAAGAGAGATCGCGGAGTTTATCTCGAGATGTTTAACTTGTCAACGTGTAAAAGCGGAGCATCAAGTACCAAAGGGTCCATTGCAACCACTTGAGATTCCGAAATGGAAGTGGGAACACATTACTATGGATTTTGTTACAGGTCTTCCCAAGGTTTCTCAAGGCATAGATGTGATTTGGGTTATTGTTGATAGATTAACCAAGTCCGCTCATTTCTTGCCGATACGTGAGACTTATTCCCTTGAACGTCTTGCTAGTATGTACGTGAACGAGATTGTGAGATTGCATGGCATGCCAGTATCCATAGTTTCGGATCGTGACCCAAGATTCACTTCACGATTTTGGGTTAGCTTGCAGAAAGCTATGGGCACGGATTTACGATTCAGTTCAGCATACCATCCTCAAACGGACGGACAATCAGAGAGGACTATTCAAACTCTTGAAGATCTATTAAGACTTTGTGTCTTAGATCTCAAAGGGAGTTGGGATAAGTACCTACCATTGGTGGAATTCTCCTACAACAACAGTTATCAGGCGAGCATAGGTATAGCTCCATTTGAGGCGTTGTATGGAAAAAAATGTCGTTCTCCAGTATGCTGGGACGAGGTGGGTGAAGCAACATTGTTGGGACCAGAATTGGTACGCATTACTACAGAGAAGATCCAAACGATTCGACAACGTATACAAACGGCACAGGATCGACAAAAGAGTTATGCGGATCTTCATCGGAAGGACGTGGAATTTAATATTGGGGATCATGTATTGTTACGTGTTGCACCATGGAAGGGAGTTACAAGATTTGGGAAGAGAGGAAAGCTCAATCCAAGATTTGTTGGTCCATTTGAGATTCTTGAGCGAATAGGAAATGTGGCATATAGACTCGCATTACCTCCAAGCATGTCTCGTGTTCATAATGTTTTTCACATATCTATGCTTCGTAAATATGTTAAAGACCCGAACCACATTATTGAGTTAGAACCAGACGAGATAGCTGAAGATTTAACGTACGAGGAGGTACCTGTTAAGATCTTGGATAGGAAAGAGTATGTCCTACGCACGAAGGTTATACCACAAGTTAAGGTTTTGTGGAGAAACCATGCTATTGAAGAAATGACCTGAGAGTTGGAATCAGAAATGAAAGCGAGGTATCCTCACCTTTTTGAAACATCAGGTACGTACGTCAATTTCGAGGACGAAATTTCATAAGGAGGGGAGGTTGTAAGACCCCAACTTATTAATGAATAAAATCAAATTTTCTCTAAATATTATTGTGAATAATAAGGGGTTAATTTGATATAATACTTTGGTTATGGGTGAAATGTGCAAATTTTGCAAAATAAGCAAGTGGTTATAAAATATTTATTTTTGGTCGGTGAATATTCGGTTGGTCGTGGAATATTCTTGCTGTCGGGGAATATTCGTACGACGACGCAGCCTTGTGTGGGCCCCATAACGGAAAGCGATTGGATGAAGAAAACGACAAGTATAAGTTGTTTATAAATAACGGCGTAGTTGTTACCGTTAATACTGTTGGAATACCCGGTGGTTAAAATACAGTAGCACACGGTATTGCACCAATTATTGATTCTTACGTAAGAAGGCACTACTCAATAATTGTTACAGTAGTTATTATTCAATATTTTATTTTATTGATTCAATAATTGCTGCGTTGATATTTTATATTATTGTTGTTTCAATAATTGTTGCTGCACAGTATTTTCATTTATCAGATCAATAATTCATATTATTTGAATAATATTATTAGATAACATTATTGGCAATGTCTAGAAAGTTCTGTCTAAGGAGAGGTTTGGTCATCTAATTGCGCGCCAGTAAGGAGAAATCCTTATTGGAAAGCCCCCTCTTTCCTTGGGAACGGCCTGGTTGTCATAAATGTGATTCTGAAATATTATTTGTGAATAATTAATTATTGATTCATATGATAAGGAAATATTTATTTTATGTGGATATAAATGAGGGATATATTTTTGTGGTTAAAAATGAAGGAGTTAATGTTGAGGTTTTTGTCAGTATTTTTGTCGGAATGGAGGTATTAAAAATCAGGGTTTTTGAGATAGTTTGCGGGGGTTATAATTTTTAATCCGACCGTTGGATCGTGGTAATTTTTGGATATGTTATACATATATAAGTTGAGTATATGTCCACAAATTTTGAACCGTTAAAAATGAACGTATGATTTATTACGAATTTTACAAGATGACTGGTTCAGAAATTGTTGAATTTTCGGAGTTTATCATTTTGGTGGAAAATTCTAGAATTGGTGGGCCCCACTTGTGGTTGGTGAAGAAATGTGCTGAATTATATTTCAAATGTGGCGGGTGGGAATAGTAGCAGGTAAAGCCATCAGGTTGCAGGTCAAACCTACCAAAATTTTCCTATAAATAGAGGGCTAAGTTAGAATTGAAAATCACACCAGAAACAAGTTTTCTCTCTTTCTCTCTCTAGATTATTGAGTGTATTTTGTGAGTATTTAGATACTTTGAGAGTTTCTATTCATCAGAGCAAGTTTCTTTCAGCCTTATACCGGTATTCCGACCAGAAGTACTGATATTTTGAGGTAAGGGATATTATTTTCTTCTTAATGATATTATTTTCTTCAATATCATTATGCTGAAATATTGATATGAGTTTTTATCAAATTTGGAACTTTTTGTGTCGGGGGTTACTATTCACGTATACGGCACTATTCACGTATACGGCACTATTCACGAATACGGCACTATTCACCGAAAAATAAAATTTTCCCTTTTTGTCCAAGATGTCTATTATGGTTACTATCTTTGATTGTATCCATGTTTTGATCTTTATTTTTGAATTCTGCTTCACAATTGATTATTATGAAGTATTATTGATCTTGGATAAACTGTTATACGAATCCCTACTATTTGTCCTTCTGTCTCATTGGATTCGTTCTCTTTAAGATATTTTTCATCATCCTCAGTCCTAAATGATGATATTACTGAATATCTTTGGCCTGTAGTGCAAAGATGTATAATTACTTGATGAATATCTTTGGCCTGTAGTGCAAAGATGAACAGGTGTTGAGATGAACATGACCGACTGATGATACAAATGAATATCTTTGGCCTGTAGTGCAAAGATGAATATTTGGTTAAAGATGATTATTAATTGATGTTACAGGGATAAAATATTGATGATGGACTTTTAAATCTTAGAAGATAGTAGAATTCTTTCTCTACTTGACTCTTCTAATGGTTTGCTATTTCCGCTGCAGTTGTTGATCTAAAACTTGTTGTCGATTATATTTTATCAGATTTTTCCCTGTTGAAGACTAACGATAATTTGTTGTATATTATCTTAGTCATAATATTCTTTACTGGGCTAGTTGAGCTCACCCTTTTCCTTTTTGTTCCATTTTTCTTCTCAGGAGGTGAGAACATAGCAGGATCTAGTCGGGGTATGGAGTGATGGTTCTAGAAAGATGTATTAGCAGTCCTCACTATTTCTGTAAAATAGTGTTTGAATAATTGTAATGAGGATTTATTTGAGTGTGGATATTGTCTAGAAGACAATATTTGTATTTAAACTAACAGTATGTGTTGTCGTATTTTGCACGACAATTGTATTATTGAAGTTGTAGTTTGCTTTCTGTACCATGTATTTGGCGACTCAGAATGGGTGTTGTATACCTATTCTGGGGGCGTCACACACTAAGTACGAATCAATAATTAGTTTAGACGTGAATAATCAACAATAATTATTCACTAACATGCTTTGAACATACATGAAAGACCCCAACTTTTATAAATAAAGATGAATTTTTTACAAATATCATTTTTGAATATTATGGAGTTAATTTTACATAATGTTATAGTTGTGGGTAATATTTATAAATTTTGCAAAGTACGCAAGTTGTTATATAATATTCGATTGGTCGGGGAATATTCGTTTTAATAGGTGACATTCTTCTATTATTCTGTCTTTGTTATTCCGTTGGAACATCCTGTCTGTGCTTTACGCCGGACCTGGTTCCGTCTTTATTATTATTCTGTCGGAATATCCTGTCTGTGTGTTTTACACCGGACCTGGTTCTATTATTTATTATTCTGTCGGAATATCCTGTCTATGTGTTTTACACCGGACCTGGTTCCATTATTTATTATTCTGTCGGAATATCCTGTCTGTGCGTTTACGCCGGACCTGGTTCCATTATTATTATTCTGTTAAGAATAACCTGACTGTGCGGTCTATCGCATGCATGGTGATTTCTTTTGTTATTCCATTTTTTATTATACTCAGTTGATTAAAACTTTGACTTCTATACTCCATGAAATTAGTGGAATATCTTTGATATTTGCGCTTCATCTAGTATCTATTCATGAAAATATTCTCCTGATCATTCTTAAAGTTTACTCCACAAAACAGTATCATGTTGACAATTTGGACGTTATTAATTCCTGGATAAACTAATTCTTGAACTTGTTTTATTGAATTCTTATATCATTGTCATCATCCTCATGTTTATAAAATGTTGAAAGTAATCTGGGGCCTGTAGTGCATAGATGGACTTAGTAAAATTATGACCAGGGATTATTCGGTATAATCATGACCGTAATGTTACAAATGATGTGGTAAAAGTCCTCATTGGCCCGTAGTGCATTGATGGCCAGTTGTTGGCATGATCATGACCATTAATGAATACACGAATATCCTTGGCCGTAGTGCAGGGGTGATTCGATGATGTGGATTATTTTATTAAGCTGAGTCTCAGCGATCACAGTGTTGAAAAACCTTTTAAATCATAAAAGATAGTAGAGTTTATTTTCTACTTGACTCTTTTATTGGATTACTTGTTCCGCTGCAGTTAAACTTGATGTCTATTATATTTTATCAGTTTAACATTGTTGAAAACTAATGATAATTTATTCTGCATTATCTTAGTCATAATATTTCTTACTGGGCTAGTTGAGCTCACCCTTTCTTTCACTGTTCTCTTCAGGAAATGAGAACGTAGCTGGGGCAAGTCGGGGAACGGAGTGATGGTCCGAATGATAGTATCAGTTAGTAGTCCTCACTATTCTATGTAATGGTGTGTTAATAAATGTAATGAGGACTCCTTTTGAGTATGAATACTCTCTAGAAGATAATATTTGTATTCAAACTCACAGTTTATGTTTTGTCGTATTGTACACGACAGTTGTATTTGTATTTTGTACTATGTATCTGACGACCCAAGATGGGTGATGTATACCTAATTTTGGGGGTGTCACAGTTGGTATCAGAGCTTAGGGATATGATCCCTGGCTAAGATGTGAGAATAGAACTAGGAGGGGAGAGACGGGGAATTCCTTCGCTAGTATGACCTACCTAAGTTTATTTACATGGTATTTAATTGGTCGGTCATAATATAAGGATAATATATGGCATATCAATTAACTTTTATTTTGTGACAGTATCTGAAAATGGAATCTGAGAATGTTGAGAATAGCAATGGAGCACAGGCGATTATTGATTCACCACATATCAATAATCAGGATAATGTTCATCAAGAAGGTGACAATCCTCATGCAAACAACAACACTGACCAGATGATGAATGATAGAATGTTCAGAGGTTTTATGCAATTCTTGCAACAACAGGTGAAAGTGGCTCCTGTCCACAACGTAGGTGGAAATACTGGAAACTCTCAGGCGGTCACCGCTAAACAGTTTAAGGAGCTGGGACCACCGGAGTTTAAGGGAGAACCCAAACCACTTGTAGCTGAAACATGGATAAAGCAGATTACCAAGATATTTGATGTCTTGGGTTGCTCCGAGGAGCAAAAGGTTCCCTTTGCCGCCTTTATGTTGCGAGGAGAGGCAGATTACTGGTGGGAATCGATAAAGCGTACTCAACCTGCCGCACTGAAGATGTCTTGGGAGAAGTTCCAAGAGCTGTTTAACGACAAATACTTTCCCGAGAGTATTCGTCACATGAAGGAGGTGGAGTTCATCAAATTGGAGCAGAATAATATGACCGTGTCGCAGTACGAGGCAAAATTTGCGGAGTTATCCCGATTTGCGTCCCACCTGGTGGATAATGAAGAAAGAATGACGCGGATGTTTTTAAGAGGTTTGAAGCCGGAGATACGTCAACACCTTGTTTCTCATAAACTGTGTTTGTATTCAGATGTTGTAAATAGGGCTCAGTTGGTGGAGCGCGATAACGAGACAATGCAACCAAAGAGAGCAGCCGGCAAAATGATAATACCAGTAAAAGCAGTCATCAAAGCGGTGACAACAAGCGTGGAGGGAATCAACAGGCCAGAAATGGTAACCACTTCGGTGGTAATCAGGGCCAAAACAATAAGAATGGGCATTTCAAGAAGAGGAGATTCAACAATGATGGAAAGACGTCAGCACCAGCACCTGTCGTTAAGGAAGGAGAACGACCACCTATCATATGTTTCAAATACGGAGGGGAGGGGCACATCAGTCCAAACTGCGCGATGCCATCCAAAGCATGTTATAATTGTGGAAGAGAAGGTCATTTAGCCCGATTTTGTCGTTTACCGAAGACAAATTCAGCTACGATGGAGGCACCAAAGGCCGTCCCAGAAAAGTCAAAACCGATTGTGCAAGGGAGAGCGTTTGTTGTGAACTCCCGGAGAGCAAGGAACCCGAATGAGGTCATCACGGGTAAGCTTATCATAAACTCTAACGAAGTCTATACTTTATTTGATACCGGTTCTACCCATTCTTTTATTTCTCCCACTTGCGCTCATCGATTAAATTTGATTCCGGAGAAATTAGACTTTGACTTAGCAGTTGAAACTCTATTGGGAGAAACCTTCATTACATCCACGGTTTATAAGTCTTGTTTGGTTCAAGTTGGTACCCACACATTACCTGTCGATCTTATTTCATTAAAAATACTTGCATTTGACGTGATTCTAGGGATTGATTGGTTAACTACTCATTATGCAAAAATTGATTGTTTTCGTAAGGTTGTTAGCTTTCATATTCCTAATCGACCTATTATGCGAATTCAAGCAACCAAACCATTAAAATCAATCGCTGTCATCTCAAGCCATAAAGCTATTCGTTTATTGAAAAATGGCTGTCAAGCTTTCTTAGCTCATGTCACAGATCTAAACAAAAATACGTCAGCTTTGAATGATATTTCTGTTGTTAATAAATTTCCTGACGTATTTCCCGAAGAACTTCCTGGCCTACCCCCAGAGCGTGAAATTGAATTTTGTATCGACCTTGAACCCGGTACAAAACCATTTCCAAAGCCCCATATCGAATGGCTCCTATTGAACTTCAGGAGTTAAAGACCCAACTGCAGGAATTGTTAGACATTGGTTTTATTTGTCCTAGTACTTCTCCTTGGGGTGCTCCTGTTCTGTTCGTGAAGAAGAAAGATGGGAGTACGCGACTTTGTATTGATTATCGGGAGTTGAATCATGTCACCATCAAAAATAGGTATCCATTGCCACGTATTGATGACCTGTTTGACCAGTTGCAAGGAGCACAATTCTTTTTAAAGATCGATCTTCGTTCTGGATATCATCAGCTGAAGGTTAGAACTGAGGATATTCCAAAGAATGCCTTCAGAACTAGGTATGGGCATTATGAATTCTTAGTTATGTCTTTTGGATTGACTAATGCTCCTGCTTCCTTCATGGATATGATGAACAGGGTATTCAAGGAATATTTGGATCACTTTGTGGTCATCTTTGTCGATGACATCCTTGTTTATTCCAAAAGCCGTGAAGATCATGAGCAACACTTGAGGTTGGTACTCCAAAAGCTTCGTGAATACAAACTTTATGCCAAGTTGAAGAAATGCGAGTTCTGGCTGGAAGAGGTAGCATTCCTTGGGCACGTAGTATCAAGTCGTGGAATATCGGTTGACCCGGCAAAGATTGAAGCTATTCAAAGATGGGAGCAACCTAAATCAGTGATCGAGGTACGTAGCTTTCTTGGTTTAGCTGGTTATTATCGGAGATTCGTGGAAGGATTTTCTCGAATCGCTACTCCATTAACTCAGCTGACTCGGAAAGATACAAAGTTCAGTTGGAGCAAAGAATGTGAGCAGAGTTTTCAAGAACTCAAGAGGAGACTCATTTCAGCACCTGTTCTAACAATACCATCTGGCTCGGAGGGATTTGTCATCTACAGTGATGCTTCGAGCAAAGGGTTGGGATGCGTTCTCATGCAACATGGAAAAGTCATAGCCTATGCATCAAGACAACTCAAGGAATATGAGAGGAATTATCCTACTCATGATCTAGAGTTGGCAGCTGTTGTCTTTGCACTTAAAATTTGGAGGCATTACTTATATGGGGAGAAGGTGGAGATCTTTACGGATCATAAAAGCCTCAAATATTTCTTCACTCAAAAGGAACTCAACATGCGACAACGACGTTGGCTTGAACTGTTGAAAGATTATGATCATACCATTCAATACCATCCTGGAAAAGCGAACGTGGTAGCTGACGCATTGAGTAGAAGATCATATGCAAGTACGAGTGCAATATTGTCAACACAAGAGCCCATTTTGTGTGACTTACAAAGGATGGAGATAGAGTTAAAGACTCCAGGGACCCATGTGATGATGGCGAATATACGAGTAGAACCAACTTTAATCGATAAAGTTAAAGCTACTCAAGCTACAGACCTGGAGCTGATGCGTATGAGGAAGAAAGTGCAAGAAGGTTCTATGCCATAAGCAAGAATCGATGAAGAAGGAATACTTCGAGTCAACTCCAGACTTTGTGTTCCTAACAACCCTGATTTAAAGTATGAAATCATGATGGAGGCGCACAACACACCGTTTGCAATCCATCCTGGAAGTACCAAAATGTATCATGATCTTCGTCATATATTTTGGTGGAGCAATATGAAGAGAGAGATAGCGTTGTTTATCTCAAGGTGTCTAACTTGTCAACGAGTCAAAGTGGAGTATCAAGTACCAAAAGGTCCATTGCAACCACTTGAAATTCCAAAATGGAAGTGGGAGCACATTACCATGGATTTTGTTACCGGTCTTCCTAAGGTTTCTCAAGGTATAGATGCGATTTGGGTCATTGTTGATAGATTGACCAAGTCAGCTCATTTATTATCGATACGAGAAACTTATACACTTGAACATCTTGCTCGTATGTACATAAACGAGATTGTAAGACTTCATGGTATGCCAGTATCCATAGTTTCTGATCGAGACCCAAGATTCACTTCACGATTTTGGGTTAGTTTACAAAAAGCTATGGGCACAGATTTACGATTTAGTTCAGCATATCATCCTCAGACGGACGGACAATCAGAGAGGACTATTCAAACTCTTGAAGATCTATTAAGACTCTGTGTCTTTGACTTCAGGGGAAGTTGGAACAAGTTCTTACCATTGGTGGAGTTTTCCTACAATAACAGTTATCAAGCAAGTATTGGCATGGCTCCATTCGAAGCATTGTATGGAAGAAAATGTCGTTCTCCAGTATGTTGGGATGAGGTGGGTGAAGCAACGTTGTTGGGACCGGAGTTGGTACGTATGACTACAGAAAAGATTCAAACGATCCGACAACGTATAAAAACCTCACAAGATCGACAAAAGAGTTATGCTGATCTTCATCGAAAGGACGTGGAATTTGATGTAGGAGATCATGTGTTCTTACGTGTTGCTCCATGGAAAGGAGTTACGAGATTTGGAAAGAGAGGAAAGCTCAATCCTCGATTCATCGGTCTATTTTTAATCCTCGATCGAGTAGGAACTGTGGCTTATAGACTCGCTTTACCGCCAAGTATGTCTCGTGTTCATAACGTTTTTCACATATCCATGTTACGCAAATATGTGGAAGACCCGAACCACATTATTAAGTTAGAACCGGACGAAATAGCGGAGAATTTGATGTATGAAGAAGTTCCTGTTCAAATCTTGGATAAGAAGGAACATATTCTACGCTCCAAGGTTAAACCTCAAGTCAAAGTTTTGTGGAGAAACCACGATGTTGAGAAAATGACTTGGGAGTTAGAATCTGAAATGAAATCAAGGTATCCTTACCTCTTCGACATACCAGGTACGTACCCTAATTTCGAGGGCAAAATTTCATAAGAAGGGGAGGTTGTAAGACCCCAACTTTTATAAATAAAGATGAATTTTCTACAAATATCATTTTTGAATATTATGGAGTTAATTTTATATAATGTTATAGTTGTGGGTAATATTTATAAATTTTGCAAAGTACGCAAGTTGTTATATAATATTCGATTGGTCGGAGAATATTCGTTTTAATAGGGAATATTCGTACAACGGCACAATCTTTGGTGGACCCCACAACGAAATTATTATCGGATTGAGAAAACGACAAAAATATTTTATTAAAAATAACGGCTGAAGTGTTACCGTTAAAACCGTTAAAACTGTTGAACTACCAGGTAGTAAAAGTACAGTAATACGCGTGGTTGCATAGTAGCACACGGTATTGATTATCGATGCTTACGTGAGAAGTCACTCAGCTATACTCAATTATTGCTACAGTAATTGCAGCATCATATCTCTTAAATTATTGTCATAGTATCATCTGTATAATATGTTATATTATTAAATCAATAATTGAGACGTTATGGTAAGTTTGGTTATTTTTATGGGGGGCCATATGTCATCATCTAAGAGTCTCTTCGTCAATAGTAATTACCGTCGTCAATAGTATTTACCTTGGTCAATAGTATTTACCTTGGTCAATAGTAATTACCTTGGTCAATAGTATTTACCTTGGTCAATAGTAATTACCTTCGTCAATAGTAATTACCTTCGTCAATAGTATTTACCTTGGTCAATAGTAATTACTTTCGTCAATAGTAGTTGTCCCTTCAATATTACCAAGAGTCATTTGACCCTTCGTTAAGACCAAGAGTCATTTGACCCTTCGTTAAGACCAAGAGCCACCCTCAGTTTTTCTATAAATAGAGGCCTAGGGCTTCATTATTTTTCACGAATTCATTCAAGCTATAGAGAGAGAAAGTATAGAGAGAATAAGAGAGAGAGAATAAAAGTATTCTGCTACTTCACTTTTCTAATATCCAGTTCTTTTAAGGTAAGGGATATTATTCTTTTGTATTCAAGAAGAGAATTTCTGTTATTCCATTTCTTTATTATTCTGTTGGAATAACCTGTATATGCTGAATACCCTATACTTGGTGACATTCTTCTATTATTATGTCTTTGTTATTCCGTTGGAACATCCTGTCTGTGCTTTACGCCGGACCTGGTTCCGTCTTTATTATTATTCTGTCGGAATATCCTGTCTGTGTGTTTTACACCGGACCTGGTTCCATTATTTATTATTCTGTCGGAATATCATGTCTGTGCGTTTACGCCGGACCTGGTTCCATTATTATTATTCTGTTAAGAATAACCTGACTGTGCAGTCTATCGCATGCATGGTGATTTCTTTTGTTATTCCATTTTTTATTATACTCAGTTGATTAAAACTTTGAATTCTATACTCCATGAAATTAGTGGAATATCCTTGATATTTGCGCTTCATCTAGTATTTATTCATGAAAATATTCTCCTGATCATTCTTGAAGTTTACTCCACAAAACAGTATCATGTTGACAATTTGGACGTTATTAATTCTTGGATAAACTAATTCTTGAACTTGTTTTATTGAATTCTTATATCATTGTCATCATCCTCATGTTTATAAAATGTTGAAAGTCATCTGGGGCCTGTAGTGCATAGATGGACTTGGTATGATTATGACCAGGGATTATTCGGTATAATCATGACCGTAATGTTACAAATGATGTGGTAAAAGTCCTCATTGGCCCGTAGTGCATTGATGGACAGTTGTTTGCATGATCATGACCATTAATGAATACACGAATATCCTTGGCCGTAGTGCAGGGGTGATTCGATGATGTGGATTATTTTATTAAGCTGAGTCTCAGCGATCACAGTGTTGAAAAACCTTTTAAATCATAAAAGATAGTAGAGTTTATTTTCTACTTGACTCTTTTAATGGATTGCTTGTTCCGCTGCAGTTAAACTTGATGTCTATTATATTTTATCAGTTTAACATTATTGAAGACTAATGATAATTTATTCTGCATTATCTTAGTCATAATATTTCTTACTGGGCTAGTTGAGCTCACCCTTTCTTTCACTGTTCTCTTCAGGAAATGAGAACGTAGCTGGGGCAAGTCGGGGAACGGAGTGATAGTCCGAATGATAGTATCAGTTAGTAGTCCTCACTATTCTATGTAATGGTGTGTTAATAAATGTAATGAGGACTCCTTTTGAGTATGAATACTCTCTAGAAGATAATATTTGTATTCAAACTCACAGTTTATGTTTTGTCGTATTGTACACGACAGTTGTATTTGTATTTTGTACTATGTATCTGACGACCCAAGATGGGTGATGTATACCTAATTTTGGGGGCGTCACAATACAACTCAAGTTTGAGTTAGGGAAACTTGCCTGCATAGTCGATTACCGCTACGCAATTTAATTTATTCTCTTTATTGAAATGACCTATCAGGTATAAGATTGATCTTTCAATTACCATATCATATCTTATTTCATAATACTATCTAACACTTAATCACATAGTCAAATATTAGATAATCTTAACACCATATTCATTTACTTACTTTAATCTCATCCTCTTATATTAACTTGTCTAACCTTAACTCACAAAGTTAAGTATTTGACATTACACCTTAGTGTTAGTATTATCATTACGCATAGATAATCTTTTCATCACTTATAACTTATACTTATAAGTTTTCCCTTTATATGTTATCTTAGTAAGCTAGATAACCTTTTAGTAAATTGATTTATCATTTCAGTAAACCGGATTACATTTCAGCATCCTGAAATTACTATTTCAGCAGACCACAAAATATTTCAGCAGATTGAAACCATTTCAGCAGACCATAATCAGTCTTAGTAAACCGAAATCATTTCGGTAATCCAAAATCCAATTCAGCAACCTGAATTCTCATTTTAGTCTATTACAAGCATAATATAGTTCATTAAATACCAAATTCAACAATTATATTGAAAAATAACATAAATATCTTATTTTAATCTCCCGTAGAATATTATTAATTATGTAATAATATTTTACGCTAAGGTTATTAACCTTTTAATAACATTCCAGTCAAATACTACTAATAATATCTTAATCCAATATTATTAGTCATATAAAAATAATTTAAGTCATTAATCACATTAATAAACAATTTATTTCAATTATTTTCCTTTTATTAACTTGCTTAAGCATTCTAAAATGTCATAAACTTCATAACACTTCAAACCCGACCCAAAACCTTCGTCACAAATCTGCATAAATCATGCTTAAGGGTCTCAAGTCATAAATCATACTTTTCATATATTTGGACATCATATATTTACTTAAATCCATTTATCCATTTATCATCATTTAGATGAAAAATATCAAATCAGTCCTAAAAATATTTCTTTTCTGAGATTTGACAGAATATAGTTCTATATTGAACATATATTTTTTCCGGAATTTTTAAAATACACTTACTATATTTAAATAGTCCATAATAGCCAAATATTCTCAGATTTTTCATAAATCGAGATTAGCTCCAAAAATTCTAAAATATTTACAGTATGTTCCTGTTATGCACATGTACTTCCAGTAAAAACTTTGTAATTTTTGGACTTATACACAGAGAGTTATTTGGGTGGCCTCATAAAAATAGCCCTTCACCGTAAAATCCATAACTCTCAAACCGTATGGCCAAATATTCTCAACTTTTTACACAACTTTCATATCTTCTTATATTATCACTCCAAATTTTTTCAGAATTTTTAAAACATAAAAAATGGACAAAAATGCCCCCACTACTGACTGGTCCAAAATAGTTTTAAGAAAACGGGACAGTTTTTACCAAAATCAACACCACGACTTTTAGAAACGTGATTTTTGAGTTCTACCACTTGGGTTTACTAGTCAACACCTATATCTAGCACCTCTCTTTGATGGATCGAGAAAAGAATGCATAGATCAAAAACGGTGGTTATTCAAAGCACCTAAAAGTTAGGGTTTTCAATACTAGAAAAATTAATTTTCTTTTCTTTTGATTTCCAACCAAATTAACACCCAATATGGGTAAATCCATACTTGAATCCATGAAAAACACATAGATTATAGGGGTTTGAACTTCCAAATCAAAAATCTCCTGTCATTAAATTACAAAAAGAAAGAGAATAAAGCTTAGGAAGAAAAAAAATGGTTTTATACCTTTGCTTCTTCTTCTTCTTCATAGATTCTTCTCTCTCCTCTTTCTTCCATGGCTTCGGCCTCTTCTTCCTTTTCTCTCTTCCTCTCGGTTTCCCGTTCTCTTCTTTCCCTCTCACGGCTTTCTCTCTCTTTTGTTAGCTAATAAGGAAAATAAGAATTTAGGGATGAGAGAGAAAGAAAAAATTAGATATAAGTTATGTAAAAAATATATATGTATCTCCTCCTTTGCCTCCACTCACACAACCGGTCACGTGGCCTCTTCTCCTCCCACAATATTTTTTTATTTGCTTTATTGAATGTCCAAAATGCCCATTTTTAATTTGGGTTTCAAAATTTATTTCTTTTGGGCTTGTACTTTTATTATTTTGCTTACTAATAAAATAAATTTGGATTTTCACCCAAAATTTAATTGGGCCATTATAATACTTGTTCCACACATAATATATTGGACTAGATTAAATAATTTAATCATCCTTAAATCAATTAGTCACAAATTCATTGCTTAAATAAATAAATAGGCTATAAATTTAATATAATCTCCTTAGTCCTTTAAATCTTAATTCACTTGAACTCTAAATAAATTATTGGGCTATAATATTATTATAGTCCAATACTTTTAATTCTATTTTACCCTAATCATTTAATTAGGGTTCCACTACACCTTTATAAATAAATTCCTTACTTATGCCTTTTTAATTTTATAACCCAATTAGACTTGGTTATAAAATTAATTATTTGAGATATATAAAATAAATCTCTTAATGTTAGTATATATATTTATATATTAATATTCTCTCATATTATAACCTCTTAGGTTATTTAATTATCACACCTAATATATATATTAAGTTACATAACTTAATTTTTAATTCACTTTTATATACAAAATAAATATATTCACATTATATAATGTATATTTATTTAATCATACACATAATTCACATAATCATAATATATTTCACTTCTCACATAAATTTTGACTTTTCTCCATAAAAAGTCAACTGCTGACTTTGACCAAAAGTCAACCTTTACACACTTTGTGTTAACTATCCATTCTTACTAAACTTGACATTCCAGACGCAACCGAGCAGCCCGTGCTTCAAAATTCTATCTCTAACTCAAATTTTGAATGTTAAATTACTCCCTTCTTATTGTTAATCGTATTAACTAACTACTTTATAAATATTCAAATTCTTATTTGCCAGTCAAGGCCAACGTTTAAGCTATGTTAATTACTAACATAGTTTTATCTTGATCCTTATATCATTAACTTAATTCATCATTCCTCTTGCTAAAATATATATATAGCACCTTACTAAATATATATATTTCTATACATATACTCATCTTCGTTTAACCTCATAGCATCTCTTCATGTGAAATCTTATCTCCTTAATAAAATTTTCATATGTACTTATATAGCATTTCTTAGACTATTCAGTTCACATCGAATTTATAGGTATCGTAATATCTTATTCTTGATATTCCTTCAAGTACATATTAATTCATTTCTAGGGTTTTAGAATTTTGTAACCCATATTTTCTCTATTCTCATTCGAATAGCAAACCATATAGGTTCTTCTTAAAATTTTAAATAAATCCTCAAATTCTCTTCTAGGTTTTATTCTTTAACCTTTATTCTAATCATTCAAGATTTTATGAATTTTTGGGTTATCACAGTTCCTTTCCTGAGCCTCGTTGGAATTAGTCTCCCTACGAGTCCAGTAATCATACATCGATAGGATAGCCTCCTGGTGGAGGGACTATACAACATACATTCATATACATCGCGTCTAACCGTATGGAAATGATGACATGTGCGAAGCACTAATATCATAGGCAAATATGGTGCAAAGCACTAAGTGCAGTAAGTAAATGCATTAGTACACATTCATTCAAATGTAAATGCAACATCCACACACAAGCAAATAAAAGTTTTAAAAATTTTGTAATAGCGGCTTAAGCCCTCTTACTGGATGTCCCCAGCAGAGTCGCCACCTGTCGACGTCGGGATTTTTATTTATTCCTTTTTGTTCTTATCTTTTGGTGTTCTCATGTTAGGTGAGATTTGTTTAAAAAAACAAGTTTAAAATGGTCCGACATGTATATGTCGATGATTGGACTGTAAGAATCGCCAGTTGGTATTTTTAAATGGTTGCACCAACTCAACCGAGAAAAGGTTTGCACATTGACCTAGTGATGTAACATTGCTTAACAGGTCTGTGAAACCGAGAATCGTTAGGGTCCGGGAGCTTGATTAAGCAGAGGGAAGGTATTAGGCACCCCTTGACTTCCGTGGTGACACGGTTACCACCACTTTTTAATTTAAACTCTTATCTGAATGTATGTGTGTAGGTCAATTTGCAATTATCTGGAAGTAGTGCTATGCCTAGTTTGCACCTATATACAAAGGGTTTGAATTTTGTATAAAAGTTTAGTTTTAACAAGATATAGCAATAATATTTTGTAAAACAGGTTTTTCAAACCCTTAAGCTCAATAGTGATTGAAGCATTCGATACTTCCATTTTATTATATGTTCGGCTTGATTGCTTTTATTTTCGAGATGCGAAACATCTACGAGAAAATAATGTACAAAGCAGTGCCAAATTCTTTGTGGGCATGTAAGCCATCTAAGGAAATTCAAACACCATGAATAATTTACAAGCTGGTTACAGCTGAAAATATTCATCACAGGAATCGAATCTAGATTTAGAGACTGAATTTGTGATCACATGATTCCTAGGCTCACATGATTGCAGTATGTATGAAAGCTGTAAAAAGTTATATATATATATATATATATATATATATATATATATATATATATATATATATATATATATATTTGTGTGTGTGTGTGTGTGCGATCAACCGCCACGAAGTAAACTCCAGGCGGGATATATATATATATTGTAACACCCCCAATTTTATGAAATGAAAGTATTCAATTTTCTTATAATTATTATGTTATTTAGTAAATGGTTAAATTGATAAAAGGTTAAAGTTAAGGGTGATATGTGAAAATTTTACAAGAGTAAGCAAGTTGATATAAAATATTCGTTGTGTCGGGGAATATTCGTTTAATCGGGGAATATTCTTTTTGTCAGAGAATATTCGTACGACGACACAATTATTGGTGGACCCCATAACGGAAGTATTGTCGTAGTTAGAAAATGACAGAAATATCTTTTTATAAAAATAACGGCGAAAGTTTTACCGTTAAACTATTGAAATACTCAGTGGTAAAAGTATAGTAATACGCGTGGTTGCATAGTAGCACACGGTATTGATTATTGATGCTTACATGAGAAGTCACTCAGTTATACTCAATTATTGCTACAGTAATTGCAGCATAATATCTCTCATATTATTGATTCAATTATTGTCACGGTATCATCTGCATAATATTTATTATTATTAAATCAATAATTGAGACGACAAAGTTACTCATATTATTATTTGTAATATTGGCGATGTCTAAAAAGTTCTGTCGAGGAGAGGTTTGGTCACCTAATTGCGCGCCAATAGGGAGAAATCCTTATCGAAAAGCCCCTTATTTCCTGAGAATGATCTGGCTGTTAAATATTGTGAGTTATAATATTAATGATAAAAAATTGTTAATAGATTAAAAATGTGTTTATTAAAGATAAGTGATTTGTGGTAAATATTTATTTAATTTTTTTGATATAAATAGAGAGGTTTGTTATGATGTGTTTGTTATAAGTTTGGCTTATTATTTTATGAGGGGATGTACTAATTTTTTAGACCGTTAATTGAAGTTATAATAGTAAATCAATATGGATCGTTGGTTGAAGATATAATAGTAAATCAATATGGACCGCTGATGAAAAGTTATAATAGTAAATCAATATGGATCGTTGGTTTAAAGTTTTAATAGTAAATCAGTATGGACCGTTGCTTTAAGTTTTAATAGTAAATTAATATGGACCGTCCGTTTAAAAGTAAATTAACCTGGGCCGTTCATGAATTAGTTACTATTCAGTTCATTCCCCTATAAATAGAAGCTCATTCTTCTTTCATTCTCACCAATTCACTAAGACTCATAAGAGCAATTATAGAGAGAGAAGCTATAGAGAGAAAGAAGAAGAGTAGTTTGCTACTTCACTATTCTAGTATATAGTCTTCTTCTAAGGTAAGGGATGTTATTTATTTCATGTAAGGGATATTATTTTTGTTCAGTATTCGTAAGAAATAATATTTTCTTCCATACTCTGTAGTATGTGAGTAATATTATTTCGTATCATATTTCTAATTCTACACTCATTCTGTTAAAGTATTACTTTTATACTCCGTGAAATTAGTAGAATATCCTTGATATTTACGCTTCATCCAGTATCTTTTCATAGAAATATTATTCTGAGCATTCTTGATAATTATTAAACTTTTCATGCTGGGATACTATTCATAGGTTACTATTCATAGATTACTATTCACTCGGGTATTCGGAGTACTTTTCATACCGAGATACTATTCACGGGTTACTATTCACTCAGGTATTTGAGCACTTTTCATGCCAGGGTACTATTCACGGGGTACTATTCTCGAAGTACTATTCACATGGTACTATTCACCCAAAAAAATTATTTCTTTTCTGTCCAAATTATTATTGATACATGGATATTATTCTTAAATTTTACTCCACAAAGCAGTATCATATTGACAATTTGGATATTTTAAACTCTGGATAAAGTTTAAGTTTTTAATATTTATCCTTGTTTTCGTTTGATTAATACTTATATCATTGTCATCATCCTCATGCTTATATTGTGATGAAAGTCATTTTTGGCTTACGTGCATAGATGGACTATTGATTGGTACGATTATGACCAAGGATCATTCGGTATAATCATGACCCGTAATGTTAAAAATGATGTGGTAAAAGTTCTCATTGGCCCGTAGTGCATTGATGGACAGTTGCTGGTATGATCATGACTATTGGTGAAAACACGAATATCATCGAGTTATCCCTGTTTTGGGAGCGTCACATATATATAAAAGCAATAAACGCTCTGGATATAAATCCAGGCTTAATCGAGGCATAACTCGATGATGTTAGTATATATATATTCCTAGGCTCACATGATGCCGCAATTGATATGAACGCAGTAAGCAGTTATATATATATAAAAGCTGTAAATATATATATATACAGACATAATCATCCACCACGAAGCACCTCCATGGGGGATCGAAAATGTAAATATGTAAAAGCGGTAAATATATATATATATATATATATATATATATATATATATATATATATATATTGACATGATCAACCACCACGAAGCACCTCCATGGGAGATCAGAAATATAAATAAAGCGGTAAAAGCGATCAACCGCCGCGGAGGAAACTTCAGGCGGGACGAAATGTACAAAAAGCTGTAAAAACAGTCAACCGCCACGAAATAAACTCCAGGCGGGATGAAATGTAAAGAAAGCAGTAAAAACGGTCAACCGCCACGAAGTAAACTCCAGGCGGGAAAAAAAAAAATATATATATATATATATATATATATATATATATATATATATATATATATATATATATATATATATATATATATATATAAAAGTAAGTAAAAGCTCCGGATGTAAATCTAGGCTCATCGAACAAAATTCGACTACAGTTTATATATACAAGTATATATATATAAAAGTAAATAAACGCTCTGGATATAAATCCAGGCTCATCGAACAAAGTCTGACAACAGCTTATATATATATATATATATATATATATATATATATATATATATATATATATATATATATATATATATATGAAAGTAAATAAACACTCCGGACGTGAGTCCAAGGTCAATCGAGGCATAACTCGATAATGATAGTCCATATATAAATATATATATATATATATATATATAATATAAAAAAGAAATAAAAGCCACGGACCGAAGTCCGGGAAAACACATGCAACACGAGTCTCAACGTGAAGAACGGTGTGTGCAAATATGAAGAGAAATATTTTAAAGTGTGTAAGAAGGCTTACAGTGAACTGCCAAAGAAGACTTTTATAGCTTTAAGTGGATGAACACTCGGCTCCTGCCGATAGAAAAATAGCTATATACGAGCTTACAAGTGTTTAAAATGAGAAAGCACTCAGTTTATAGGGTGTACAGAGCAAATTGGACAGGGCTTCCTCACCTTTTCTCTTGTAAATATAGCCACCTCAAGCCCTCTATTTATAGAGGGGGCTGCCGCAGGTGTACCTACGGTAGCAGTAGGTATACCTGCAACTGTCCGAGTAGCCCCAGGCAGTGTGGGTCCCGCCATGTCGAAGTACGTACACTCGGACAACGCGTTGTTCGCTCGATCGTTCATAACTTTCAATCCGGGAGTCCGATGGAAGCGTGCCATACCATTCCGGAAAGCTCTTTCCAAGAGCTACACAATGACATAGGATTTGCCCTTTTTTGATTCCGAGAAGATAGGTCCATGACCGAAATAGCATTTCTAGGTTTTCGTCAGGCAATCCGATGAGCCGTTTTGTGTAGTTTGTGCTTGAATGTTAAGATCTGGTTCTTGTGGGACTTCTATTAAAGTAATTTGAGTTGAAATGAGTGTATTTGATGTGAGTTGAAGTTGAGTAGGCAAAATGACCATTTTACCCCTTCCAGGGTTATCTCCAGTTTTCGCGCAGTTGTAGCAGTCTTTTCTCTGGGTTATCTCTGAGGTTGACTTGATGTCGACTTTGACTACCCTCAGGGTTATCTCTGAGGTTGTCTTGACCTCCTGGGGTTATCTCCAGGCTTTGAACTTGATCCCCCGGGGCTATCTCCGAGGTTAGAACTGATTTTTCCGGGGCTATCTCTAGGGTTGGAATTGATGTTGTGGTCTTCCAGGGTTATCTCTAAAGTGTGAAACAGACGCTTTTGCCCTCTTGCATAGTTAGTAACAGGAAAAAAAAATTTCGAGTGTCTACAGATGTCCCTCTTTATCATGATCATGAAATGCAATGGAATGGACATGATAAAGATTGGTAGACACTTAAAATATGATAAGGCATTTTTAATGATGCAAATCGCAATGTAATAAATGTCATGATGAATGTTAAAATGTTTTTGCAAATCGCAGTTCGTAAATTGCACATCGCATTTCGTATTTGGCCAATCGCACATCGCAAATCGCACATCGTATTTCGCATATCGTATATCGTAAATCATAAATCGTAAATCACAAATCGCAAATCGCAAATCGCAAATCACACATTGCATATCGCAAATCGTAAATCGCAATGTAATGAATGTTATGATGAATGTTTAAAATGATTTTTTCAAATCGCTTTACCTTTACCGATCATTACTGATGCCTATGATGGTGTTGACTCCAATAGTATAGTTTTTTGTAGGTGTCACCGAGGCTTGTTTGATGAAGATAAGTTGAGATGTTTTCCACATCTCTGATGGGGATGACGTTCTGAGATCATCAGACCTTTTCGATGTATACGCTGGTAATTTGCAACGGTGCCTACCCTGCTGATCGCCAAATTGTTTCGATTCCCACTCGAATGGTGGTATACGAAGCTTTCATCACTGAACTATTTTGATGTTGCGCTGAATTGATACCAATGGTTTAGAATATCGGATCTTCCGATACCTTCGCGGAAGTAATATTCCAAGGTTTGCTTCGCCAGACTCTGTCTGATGTTACACTCACCCTTTTTGCGGTGATTCAGAGTTTCCTTTCGTTGTTGGGTGCTTGTGCCCTATTTCCTTGAGCATTTGATTCGCAACTCGGCTGAACTGATGACCTGAATGCCGCTAACATCCCTGGAGGGTCGTTCTTTCGCTACCCAACTTTGAACTTTCGTGTAGAGGCCTCAATATGAGGACTTGACGCAGGTTAACGCATTTGATGGTGTAGATTTCATTCGCTAGGCCTTTTGTCATTGGGCCTCTGCTTTTGAGTTAATGACTCTTTTGAGAATTTTCCCCTTCTTTTGTAGGGGCAAGCTAATGTCACCATAATTTCTTTCAGGAGTTCTCCCCTTTCTTTTGATGAGAGGCTTATCCCTCCTTAAACTCCTTCCATTCCTTAGGATCGCAAATTGCCCCAGTCCTTTCTCATGTAGTTGTCGAGGATTCATATTAGAAACTCTTTGTTGACCAAGTAGCGAGTGAATAATATTTGAATCTCCATTGAGATGATGATGGACCATGCTGATGGTGCTGACTGGCGCATTTTCCACTTTAGGATGGTTGATAAATGCCCCAGTGTTGAGTTGTCGCTGCTTCCGAGATTGCCCCAATTTTGTTGTAAGGGACCCAATTTCTGGTTGTTGCCAATTTTGAAATTGCCCCAACCTTGCTTGTTGTCTGGGCTAGTTGCTTTGATAGATAGACAGATAAGATGCGAAATCGTGAGAAGCTTTTACCTCTATACCATATGATGAACGGCCAATGGATGTGGGCTTTGATGTTGACAGCTTTTTTGAGTAGAGATGTCGCTCTAGTTGAGATGATGCTATAACTCATAGGGATACCGCTGTTGCTGAGTGGGATAGTGCTATATCTGCCCGAGATATCGCATGTAGTTGGTTGTAGATCTGTTGGCTCGTGTAGAAACCCTTGGGCAGGAGATCACAGCGTTACCTCCTTCTTTTGGAGAGGGAATCCATGTTGGACTTGGTGGCTCATTTATCCACTGGTTTGTAGATTAGCTTTGATTTTCCTGCATAGACTAACTTAGCCATTTTTGTCATGTACATGACACATTGTATATATCAAATAGTATTATATGGCAGAAAAATATATTTTGATTCACTTCCCTTTTAGTTATGCCTTGTTACTTACTTGATAATTGTCTGCCCTCCAGGGCTTGTGATCTTGATGTATTCTGAACTCCTCCTAAAATGACTGGGGATCTGGTGATCCAAAACCAGGATGTTTACTTGATGGTAACTTCAGACATAGTACCATTTCACGGTGTACGAATTGATGAGTTGCAGAAATTCATCGCCGTCCATTTCCTGTAATCTGAAAATACCTCATGTCAATACCTCCTTGACAATAAACAGGCCTTCCCAGTTTGGAGCGAATTTTCCTTTAGACTGAGCTTGGTTGTCAACGATCTTCTTCAAAACCAAGTCGTGTTGTTTGAATTGTCGTAGCCAAATTTTTTTTATTATAGGATCTTCTTCACAAGTAGAGGGCCACTAATGTATGGGCCACGTACTCCCCCATGGATTTCATCCATGAGCCTCTGAGCTTGGTCCTCATCCAGACTTTTGAGGAGACCTCGTCCTGCATCTATTTTGTAGAGTGCATCTCCGCCCAAGTAGAATTTCATAGCAAGTCGATGGATCCGCCTTCTTTTAGTCGGGCTCGCCTCAGCGGGTGTAGATCTATCTTGTAAGTGCTCATTGATATGCTGATATCAAGGGTGCTGGATGGGAGGTAGCTCATCCGATACTTCTCTAATGTGATTCCCATAGACTGGAGCCTTTTATTGGGCAAATGAGAGGGTTGGCATGTCTTCCTTGTCATGTATGTTGATCAAGGAGGCCAAGTGTAACGACCCCAAAATAGGTCAATTCCATCCAACCTATTCTGAGTCGCCAAATACATGGTACAGAAAACAACAACAACTTTATTACAACAATTGTCGTGCAAAATACAACAACACATATGTTGTGAGTTTGGATACAAATATATACCAAATGTAACTCATGTTACAACCGTGGACATCACCTTACAATGACACCTTACATAAAGGTATAGTCAAAAACTGTTTTAGAAATTAGAATCTTTGGGAAGTGCTCAAGGAAACCTTCGTACATGGGAGGCCATACGTCTAGGTTGTGATAGATATCATATGGCCACAGAATTATCCTTGGTTGTCCCAATATACCCCAAAGAAAAACGAGAAGATTACTATCATATTCTTCCCAATGGTGAGTCTTCTCTTGACTTATCATTATCTCCACTGTCTCTAATTGAGAATTATACTTCAAACAAATACCAAGATTATATAGGTAGTGCTCGTAAATATACTCAGCAAGTGGATGAGCACATCTATGTCTTATGATGACACGAGGTTGTATGTCGTTAGACATCTTGTATGATAGTCGCAAACCACCCTTCCAACATTGGGTACACCTTACCCTATTGGATTCACCAAATAAAACTACTAAATGAACTTTTCTATACTGCTTCGGGAGAAACTCCACAGCTAGAGACCACCGTTCTATTTTCCCGTTACCCTCGCTCGACCCAGCTACACTCTTATTACCTGAAAGGAATTGTGAAGTAAAAGGGTGAGCACAACTAGCTCAGTAAAGAATATCATGACTAAAGATAATTAAATTATCAATAGCCTTCATCAATAATAAATCAGAGATTTAGAACATATGTTAAATGATAAAAATTTCAACCATAGTTGCAGCGGAACGAGCAATCCATTAGAAGAGTCAAATAGACTATAAAGTCTATTATCTTCTCCATGTTAAAAATCCATCAACAATATTTTATCCCTGTAACATCAATCAACAATTCTGGTCCACAATCATATGAATAACTCATAATCATAACTGTAGTTCTAAATTCCTCTTCTCATCCAGGACGAAGATAATTTTCATCACCTATCTTTACCTGAAACATCAAAGATCATAGTTACACCAAATCACATTTCCTGTTCATAATCATACTAATAACTTCATCTTTGCACTACGGCCAAAGATATTCATTTGTATCACCAGTTGGTCATGTTCATCTCAACACCTGCTCATCTTTGCACTACTGGCCAAAGATATTCAACAACATGTCATCTTTGCACTACGGGCCAAAGATATTCATCAACAATTCATCTTTGTACTACAGGCCAAAGATATTCATCAATATTTCATCTTTGCACTACAGGCCAAAGATATTCCTCAACAGTTCATATTTACACTACGGCCAAATATATTCATCAACAGTTCATATTTGCACTACAGGCCAAATATATTAATATCTCAAAGAAATATATAATCATTTATATAAACAATAATTATAACCATGTTGATCATTTCACCTTTGCACTTAAGCTGAAGATATTCAATTATAAATTCAATGGTCATGATCATACTAGTCAATAATTCAAGTTTGCACTACTGGCCAAAGAGAACCCAAAGTCATGATCATACCAATAATCTACCCATCTTTACACTCAAGTGAAAGAGAATTTCAACATCAGGATTATAAAAATGTTATATATGATAATAAAAACAATATGATCAACATATAGATTTAATCTCAAGAGTAATATTCATAAATCAACTATAATTTGGTTAGAAAAAGAAACCAATTTTATCGTGAATAGTAACTCGTGAATAGTAACTCGTGAATAGTAACCCCGACACAAAAAGGTAAAAATTCCACAATAAAATATATACCAATATTTCGGTATAATGATATTGAAAGAATAATATTTCTTAAGCTTATAAACAATTTATTTTAATTGTTTACACTTTACTAAATAATGCATTTAATCATTCTAAAATGTCAAACTCATAAGATTTCATCACCAATAACCAAAACCCTCATCAAAAATCTGCATACACCTCATATAGGATTCTCAAGTCATAAAATCCTATTTTCCAATTTTCTTACTTCGCAAAACATATTTAATTCATTTACTCGTAACTAGACCATTTTCATAAAAAATACCAAATCAGTTTTAAAAATATTTCTTTTCTGGGATTTAGCATAATATAGTCCCATAGTGAACATATATTATTCTCAGAATTTTTAAAAGTCATTTACTATTTTTCATATAACCAAAACAGCCGAATATTTAGACATTTATCAAAAATTGTACTTTTGTCCAAAAATTTTGAAATTTACAGAGTATACTTCTATCATATACATGTACTCCCAATAAAAATTTCATCAATTTTGGAGTTAACCACAAGGAATTATAAGCGATTATTTTTAAAATAGTCTTTTCTCATAAAATTCATAACTCTCAATCTATACATCCAAAAATCACCATTTTTGCAATCAAGAAAACTCATCAAAATATTATTTTAAATTTTTCCAGAATTTTTAAAGGTCAAAAAAATTACGAAACTGAAAAACATAACAACCCTTAAAATCCCTTACTATCTCTTACCTTAAAAGAGCAGTACTTCTGATCGGTATGCAAAGCCGAAGGAAACTTGCACTGAATAGCAACTCTCAAAGTATCTAAATACTCACAAAATATGCTTCATAATATAGAGAGAGAAATAGAGAAAGCTTATGTTTTTGGTGTGATTTTCAATTCTAACTTAGCCCTCTATTTATAGGAAAATTTTAGTAGGCTTGACATGCAACCTGATGGCTTTACCTGCTACTATTCCCACCCACCACATTTGAAATATAATTCAGCACATTTCTTCACCAACCACAAGTGGGGCCCACCAATTCTAGAATTTTCCACCAAAATGATAAACTCCGAAAATTCAACAATTTCTGAACCAGTCATCTCGTAAAATTCATAATAAATCATACGTTCATTTTTAACGGTTCAAAATTTGTGGACATATATTCAACTTATATATGTATAACATATCCAAACATTACCACGATCCAACGGTCGGATTAAAAATTATAACGCCCGCAAAATATCTCAAAAACTCTAATTTGATTTTCAATACCTCCGTTCCGACAAAAATACAGATAAAATACCTCAACATTAACTCCTTCTTTTTTAACCACAAAAATATATCCCTCATTTATATCCACATAAAATAAATATTTCTTTATCATATAAATCAATAATTAATTATTCACAGATAATATTACAGAATCACATTTATGACAACCAGGTCGTTCCCAGGAAAGAGGGGGCTTTCCAATAAGAATTTTTCCTTACTGGCGCACAATTGGGTGACCAAACCTCTCCTTAGACATAACTTTCTAGACATTACCAATAATGTTATCTAATAATATTATTCAAATAATATGAATTATTGATCTGATAATGGGAAATACTGTGCAGTGACAATTATTGAACAACAATAATATAAAATTTTAACGTAGTAATTATTAAATCAATAAAATAAAATATTGAACAGTAATTACTATAACAATTATTGAGTAGTACCTTCTTACATAAGAATCAATAATTTCAAAAATACTGTGCAATACCGTGTGCTACTGTGCAATAACGCGTATTACTGTATTTTAACCACCGGGTATTCCAACAGTGTTAACGGTAACAACTACGTCGTTATTTGTAAAAACTCAAATTTATCGTTTTCTTCATCCGATAGTTATTCGTTATGGGACCCACAAATAGCTGCGTCGTCGTACGAATATTCCCCGACAGAAAGAATATTCCACGACCAAACGAATATTCCCCGACAACAATGATTATTTTATAACCACTTGCTTATTTTGAAAAATATTCATATATCACCCTTAACTTTAACTTTTTATCAATTTAACCATTTACTAAATAGAAAAATTGAATACTTTTATTTCATAAAATTTGGGGTCTTACACCAAGGTTGCTAGCGCATCCGCAAAATCATTCCAATTCCGAGGAATGTGGAGGAAGGATTTTTCTTCAAACTCCGAAGCCATCTGTAAAACCTGCTGATGGTAAGGCAACAACTGTAGAACCTGTTAAAGAGCTTTTTTCTTTTTCTTTTTTTTTTTATTATTTTTTTCTTTTTTCTTTATTCTTTTTTTTCTATTTTTATGCATTAGATCGTGGAAAAGAGCCATATGGCTCACTGATAGGTAGCTCCGGCATTGATGAGGCTGAATGACAATCATCTGTAGCAAAAGGTTCCCCAAGGAGTGATGAATACAGTTTTATCACAATCCTCTTCAGCAACCATAATTTGATGGTACCCCGCGAAGCAATCAGCAAAGGAGTACATGTCGTATTGAGCAGTATTGTCAATGAGAATGTGGATAAATGGCACAGAAAAGCTATCTTTAAGGCAAGCTTTATTCAGATCCCGGTAATCCACGCAAACTCGCACCTTTCCTCCGGGTTTCGGCACGGGGACTATGTTGGATAGCCATTCAGGATATGTTGACACCATAATGATGCCAACTTGAAATTGTTTCACAATTTCTTCTTTAACTTCCACTCAGGTTTTAATCACCTGAGCTTCTGCCTGACTGGCTTGAATCCCCCTTTGATGGGAAGGCGATGAATGACAATGTTAGTGGATAAACAGACCATGTCTTCGTGAGACCATGCAAACACATCCTGGAATAGGGTCAATAGAGTAACCATGTCATTCCTTTGGTTTGGAGTGAGGTCCGTACCAATCTGGATTTGTTTGGGGTTTTCTAAGGTTCAGAGGTTTAAAAGAGGTGGTTTGATCAAGATTTGGCTTGGGTTTGTCTTCGACCCATTCTTTGATCTCCTTAGGTATCTCATAGTCCTCTTGCATTTCCATCAAGTCTGAGTCCAACTTTACGTCAAAGTTGCAGTCCTTGTGCAGAATAGGCACCTCATTAGCAAGTCTAGGCACATCTAACTTTAGAGTCCTGAAACAAAATGCTTTCACTTGATACAGGACACTGTTCAATCACACAAAGTGTTAGCATGTAATGACAAAAGTAACTGCTAATACTATACAAAAAAAAGTAAGCAGTTATTGCTATCTACAGGACAGAGGGAGTTACTTCCCTTTTTACCCTCGTCGGCAAATGCAAGGAGTGTTGCTCCAATTGTCGAGGGTAAAGTCCTGGTGGACTGCAGTGATGGAGGGGCTGTCATCGTCCTCCTTTTCCCGAATGATGACCATTATGTATGGGCAATCATCGTCTGGGGTATATCTGTTTGTGTGTTCATCATGGACAATGATGTGTACTTTGGACATCATTCTGACAATGTCTTGTTTAATTCTTCGTTCCTTTTCTTCCAATGCGGGATCTGGAACTAGGATTTCTTTTTCCTTCACCGGCATCGGTTTAGGAAATAACATAGTCATTACATGGGCAGGCACCTTTACCAAAGATCGTACAGGCTCAGGAACTGTAGGTGGAGATAATCGCCGTGTGGCTGAAGCTAAAGGAATCTGTCTGTGCTTATGAGGACTCCTGTGAGTGGAACTAGCAGTATCCGGACCTTGGGTTCGTTTTTATGCAGAGGATTCAGCATGTACGGGTATCCTTGTACCTTGAGTAGATTGGTGTAGTTCTTTAAGCAGAACAGCCAAATCTGTGATTTGTTTACTTATCTGTCGAATTCTTCGCGAGGAACTGGATTAAGATTAGTCTGGTCAGATGAAGGCATAATTGGCTGTAGGCTCGTGGCCTTTTTGGATTTTGATCGGGTTAGTGGACCAATTATATCCCTATAAAAAAGACTTTATATAGTTTAGTCTTAGTGAATGTAACAATATTACGTATGTGTCCGTTTAGGAGTATCGTCCTGCGAAACGGATGTCATTTGACAAGATAGCATGTCATGATATAAAAGGAAGGCATGTACATATATTCCTTCATACTTTCCATTACATTGAGATTTACATGGAAATGAAATTACAAGTAATTGAATTTACAAGTAATTAAAATGTGAAAGTATAAAGAGACTTTCCTCTGCATTTGGTTAATCAGAGGCTGACCTATCTTAGGTTACTCTCGTGATTTTTCGGCATGAAGGTTCCCAAATCATCGCAATTTACTTGACGGAAAGTTAATCCGGTCTTTCAACTGGAGCGAATTTGGGTGGTGCCTTTCCTGAGCCTCGTTGGAATTAGTCTTCCTATGAGTCCAGTAATCAAACACCGACAGGATAGCCTCCTGGTGGAGGGACCACACAACATATATTCATATACATCGCGTCTCACCATATGAAAATGATGACATGTGCGAAGCACTAATATCACAGGCAGATATGGTGCGAAGCACTAAGTGCAGTAAGTAAATGCATTAGTACACATTCATTCAAATGTAAATGCAACATCCACACACAAGTATATAACAGTTTTAAAAAGCTTGTAATAGCGGCTTAAGTCCTCTTACTGGTGTCCCCAGCAGAGTCGCTACCTGTCGACGTCGGAATTTTTACTTGTCCCTTTTTGTTACCTATTTTTTTGTGTTCTCATATTAGGTGAGATTTGTTTGAAAAATTAAGTGAAAAAGGTCCGACATGTGTAATGTCGACGATTGGACTGTAAGAGTCGCCAGTTAGTTTTTTAACTGGTTGTACCAACACAACCGAGAAAAGGTTTGCACATTTACCCAGTGATGTGACACTGCTAAACGGGTCTGTGAAACCGAGATTCATTAGGGTCCGGGGACTTATTTATGCGGAGGGAAGGTGTTAGGCACCCTCCGACATCCGTGTTGCCACGGTGACCGCCACTTTTCAAGAAACTATTATTTGAATGTGTGTGTGTGTGGGTCAATGTGTAATTATTTAGAAGTAGTGCTATGCCTCGTTCGCACCTATATACATAGGGTTTGAATTTCTGTAAAAATTAAGTTTTAAACAAGATATAGCAATGAGGTTTTATAGAAGAGGTTTTTTCAAACCCTTATGCTCAATAGTAATTGAGGCCTTTGATACTTCCATTTTATTATTAGGTTCTTGATTGCTTTTATTTTCGAGATGCGAAACATCTTCGAGAAAAATAATGTACAAAACGATGCCGAACTCTTCGTGGGCATGAAAACCATCTGAGGAAATTCGAACACCGTAAATAAATTTACAAGCTGCTTATAGCTGAAAATGTCTATCACGGGAACCGAATTTAGACTCAGTAGACTGAATCTGTGATCACATGATTCCTAGGCTCACATGATGCCGCAATTGATATGAACGCAGTAAGCAGTTATATATATATAAAAGCTGTAAATATATATATACAGACATGATCATCCACCACGAAGCACCTCCATGGGGGATCGAAAATGTAAATATGTAAAAGCGGTAAATATATATATATATATATATATATATATATATATATATATATATATATATTGACATGATCAACCACCACGAAGCACCTCCATGGGAGATCAGAAATGTAAATAAAGCGGTAAAAGCGATCAACCGCCACGGAGGAAACTTCAGGCGAGACGAAATGTACAGAAAGCTGTAAAAACAGTCAATCGCCACGAAGTAAACTCCAGGCGGGACGAAATGTAAAGAAAGCAGTAAAAACGGTCAACCGCCACGAAGTAAACTCCAGGCGAGACGAAATGTAAATATATATATATATATATATATATATATATATATATATATATATATGTATGTATATATAAGCAATAAACGCACCGGATGTAAAATCCAGGTTCATCGAACAAAGTTCGACAACAATTCATATATATATATATATATATATATATATATATATATATATATATATATATATATATATATATATATATATATAAGCAAGTAAACGCTTATGTAAATCTAGGCTCATCAAACAAAGTTCGACCACAGTTTATATATACAAGTATATATATATAAGCAAGTAAACGCTCCGGATATAAATCCAGGCTCATCGAACAAAGTTCGACAAATGTTTATATATATATATATATATATATATATATATATATATATATATATATGAAAGCAAATAAACGCTCCGGACGTGAGTCCAGGCTCAATCGAGCCATAACTCTATAATGTTAGTCCATATATATATATATATATATACAAAAGAAATAAAAGCCACGGACTGAAGTTCGAGAAAACACACACAACACGACTCTCAACGTGAAGAACGGTGTGTGCAAAGATGACGAGAAAGGCTTTAAAGTGTGTAAGAAGGCTTACAGTGGACTGCCAAAGAAGACTTCTATAGCTTTAAGTAGATGAACACTCGGCTCCCGCCGGTAGAAAAGTAGTTATATACGAGCTTACAAGTGTTTAAAATAAGAAAGCACTCAGTTTATAGGGTGTACAGAGCAAATTGGACAGGGCTTCCTCGCCTTTTCTCTTGCAAATATGGCCACCCCAAGCCCTCTTTTATAGAGGTGGGTGCTGCAGGTGTACCTGCGGTAGCAACAGTTGTACCTGCGGTTGCCCGGGTTACCCCGGGCAGTGTGAGTCCTGCCGTGTCAAAGTACGTACACTCGGACAATGCGTTGTTTGCTCAGTCATTTATAACTTTCAATCTGGGAGTCCGATGGAAGTGTGCCATACCATTCCAGAAAGCTCTTTCCAAGAGCTACCATTCCGAAAAGCTCTTTCCAAAAGCTACACAATGACATAGGATTTGTCCTTTTTTGATTCCAGAAAGATGGGTCCATGACCGAAATAGTATTTTTGGGTTTTCGTCAGGCAATCCGGTGAGCCGTTTTGTGTAGTTTGTGCTTGAACGTTAAGATCTAGTTCTTGTGGAACTTCTGTTGAAGTAATTTAAGTTAAAATGAGTGTATTTGATATGAGTTGAAGTTAAGTTGGTAAAATGACCATTTTGCCCCTCCAAGGGTTATCTCCGGTTTTCGCGCAGTTGTAGCAGTCTTTTCTCAGGGTTATCTCTGAGGTTGACTTGATGTTGACTTTGACTGTCCTCAGGGTTATCTCTGAGGTTGTCTTGACCTCCTGGGGTTATCTCTAGGCTTTGAACTTGATCCCTCGGGGCTATCTCCGAGGTTGGAACTGATTTTTCCGGGATTATCTCCGGGGTTAGAAACTAATTTTTTGGAGTTATCTCTGGGGTTGGAAGCTGGATCTCCCGGGGCTATCTCCGGGGTTGGAATTGATGTTGTGATCCTCCAGGGCTATCTCTGGAGTGTGAAACAGACACTTTTGCCCTCTTGCATAGTTAGTAACAGGAAAAGAAAATTTCAAGTGTCTACAATATATATATAGAAAATCAATAAAAGCCACGAACTAACGGTCCAGGCATACGCACATAACACGACTCTCAACGTGAATAGCTGTGTGTGAGTGAAAGTGGAGAAAGACTTTAAGAAATGTGAGATGTCTTACTGTGGGCTGCCAAGAAGACTTCAGATAGCTTTAAATGAATGACTACTTGGTTTCCACTGGTAAAATATAGCAAAGCACAAGCTCGCAAGTGTTTGGAAAGAGAAAGCATTCAGTTTATAGTGTGTACAAAGCAAAATGGACAGGGCTTTCTCGCCTTTTCTCCCTTTAAAATGGCCACCCTAAACCCTCTATTTATAGAGGGAGGAGCTGCAGGTGTACCTACGGCTGCCTCAAGTTTACCTACAGCTTCTCGGGGTGCCCCGGGCACTATGGGTCTCGCCGTCTCGAAGTACGTGCACTCGGACAACGTGTTGTTCGTTCGAATCTTCATAACTTTCAATCCGGGAGTCCGATGGAAGCGTGTCATACCATTCCAGAAAGATTTTTCTGAGAGCTACTCAATGATATAGTATTTGCCCTTTTTTGATTCTGGGATGATGGGTCCATGACCGAAATAGCATTTTCGGGTCTCCGTCAAGCAGTCCGTTGAGCTGTTTTGCGTAGTTTGCGCTTGAAAGTTAAGATATGGTTCTTGTGGGACTTCTTTTGAAGCAATTTGAGTTGAAATGAGTGTATTTGATTTGAGTTGAAGTAGAGTTGGCAAAATAACCATTTTGCCCCTCCCGAGATTATCTCTGGTTTTTGTGCAGTTGTAGTAGTCTTTTCCCAGGATAATCTCTGAGATTGTCATGATGTTGACTTTGAATGTCCTCAGAGTTATCTCTGAGGTTGGCTTGACCTCCTGGGGTTATCTCCAGGTTTTGAACTTGATCTCTCGGGGTTATCTCCGAGGTTGGAACTAACTTTCCCAGGGTTATCTCTAGGGTTGGAATCTGATTTCCCGGGGTTATCTCCGAGATTGGAAATAGGATCTCTCGGGGCTATCTCCAGGGTTGTAACTAATGTTGTGGTCCTCTAGGGTTATCTCTTTTCATGAAAAAGATGCTTTTATCCTCCTGCATAGTTAGTAACAGGAAAACAAAATTTCAAGTGTCTACGCAACCTATTATGCGAATTTAAACAACCAAACCACTAAAGTCAATCATTGTCATATCAAGCCATAAGTAAAGAGCCCCGAGCCTCTCGCTGGTGACTTTCAAGTCTTGGGATGTACCGAAGCCAAACTATCCATAGGGGACGCCGTGAATAACGATGGCAAGTTGATAGGTATCAATGTGAGGTGCTATCCAAGTTTTGGATGAGAGCCACAGTTTTAAATGATATTTCTATTGTTAATAAATTTCTTGATGTATTCCCCGAAGAACTTCCTGGGCTATCCCCAGAGCATGAAATCGAATTTTGTATTGACCTTGAACCCGATACAAAACCCTCAAATATTTCTTCACCCAAAATGAACATAACATGCGCAAAAGACATTGGCTCGAGCTGTTGAAAGATTACGGTCATACCATTCTATACCATTCTGAAAAAGCGAACGTGTTAGCTAACGCGTTGAGTAGATGATCATATGTGTTTACGAGTGCGATGCTGTTAACATAAAGACCCATTTTGTATGACTTACAAATGATGGAGATAGAGTTAAAGACTCCAAGAACCTACGTGAAGATAGAGAATATATGATTAGAACCGACTTTAATTGATAAATTTAAAGGCGCTCAAGTTACAGACTCAGAGCTGATGAATGTAAAAGAAGATGTTATTCTAGAAGCAAGAATCGACGAAGAGAGGAAATCTCAACCCTCAATTTTATCGATCCATTTGAAATCCTCGATTGAGTAAGAACTGTGGCCTATAGACTCGTTTTACCGCCAAATATGTAGCGTGTTCATAACGTTTTTCACGTATCGATGTTACTTAAATATGTAGACGACCCGAACCACATTATTGAATTAGAACTAGACGAGATAGCGGAAGATTTAACGTATGAAGAGGTACCTGGTAAAATCTTGGATAAGAAGGAACATATTCTATGCTCCAATGTTATACCTCAAGTCAAAGTTTTGTGGAGAAACCATGATATTGAGAAAATGACCTGGGAGTTAGAATCTGAAATAAAAATAAGGTATCCTCACCTCTTCGACATACCAGGTACGTACACCAATTTTGAGGACAAAATTTCATAAGAATAGGAGGTTGTAAGACCCCAACTTTTATGAATATGGATTTAATTTTGTCTAAATATTTTCTTTGAGTAATAAGGTGTGAATTTGATATAATATTATAGTTGTGGGTAATATTTACAAAATTTGCAAAGTAAGCAAGTTGTCATAAAATATTCGATTGGTTGGGGAATATTTGTTTTATCAGAGAATATTCGTACGACGGCACAATCATTGGTGGACCCCACAACAGAATTACTGTCGGAGTTAGAAAACGACAGAAATAACTTTTTTATAAAAATAACGGGAAAAGTTTTACCGTTAACTGTTGAATTACCCGATGATAAAAGTACAGTAATATGTGTGGTTGCATAGTAGCACACGGTATTATACAGTATCTTTGATTAGTGATGCATATGTGAGAAGTCACTCAGTTTATTTCAATTATTACCACAGTAATTGATGCATAGTATCTCACATTGTTGATTCAATTATTTTAATAATATTTTATATTATTAAATCAATAATTGAGACGACAAAGTTATTCATATTATTATTTGTATTATTGAGAATGTCTAGAAAGTTCTGTCGAGGAAAGGGGTTTGGTCACCTAATTACGCGTCAATAAAGAGAAATCCTTATCGAAAAGCCCCCTCTTTCCTGAAAATAATCTGGTTGTTAATATTGCGAGTTATAATAATGATGAATAAATATTATTAAAAATGTGTTTTGTGTAGCCAAGTGAATTGAGATAAATAGAGGAAATTTTTATGAAGTATTTGTTATAAATTTTATTTATTATATGGACCCCCACTTACCCATTTTTCAAAATAGTCGAGAAAAAGTTGTCTCAATTTTGTTTTATATATATATATATATATATATATATATATATATATATATATATATATATATATATATATATATGAAAAAGGGGATGTCACGGGGGGGAGCAAAATTAGTGTGACGAACAAGATTTTTGTAAATTAATTTTAATATTTATTGAATTAAATAAATATTTTCGATGATTTAATTATTAGATTAAATGATTAATTGATAAAATTGTGGTAGATTAATTTAATTATATGTGTTACATTTATTAAATTAATGTGGAGAATTTTATTATCGAAGTATGTGATTTTGTAAGCTTATTGTATTAAAAGAAATATTTAATAAGCCTAATGTTATATTAATTAATTTATTTATTAATTAGAGATTTAATATTCATATAATTAATTAATGAGAAAATTAATTATATGACTTTGTGAATTTATGAGAAATTATTATATTTTATTTATATTAAATTAAATAAGATATTTGAATTGGGTGTGACATGATTTAAACTATATTGTAAAAGCTTTATTAAATTAAATGGTTTTGTAATATATTAATCTAGCCAAACATGGCCTTAGGGGGAGTTATGGACAGTTAATCCATGATGGGTAACTGGCCATAATGCGCGTCAGTCGATTCTTATTATGCGTATTCTCTTTTCTCTTCTTCATTATTTTACTAAGTCTGATAAAATATCACAGAGAGAAAATCAGAGAGAGTTTGTTAGAGAGAAATTGTAAGTCTGTGAAAGAGAATTGAGAGTGAGGAATCTAAGCCTACTAAATTATACTCTTCAGGGTAATCTCCTCCTTCCCAAATTCTATTTTTTTACGTTATTTGAGTTTTATGAAAATGGCTTTCTTTCATACTGTAAAACCTCTATAATTGGGATAGGAGTAATGATTATGGATTGTATATGTGTTATGTCATATCAAATCGTATTTGATTATATATTTGTTATGTAGATCATATCATCAGTATCATAAAACATGTCGTTATACGATGGCTTGTTATTTCAAAATTTATAGAGTTTGGGTTATGGCCATATGGCCTTATACGTGATTTTAGTATGTCAAACATAAACGTTTTCATAAAATTTACACTCTTATTTTATTATGCATGTTATTACGAAGAGACCAAAGTTTAAATGGTTGGATCTGGCCTTATAACGAATCCGTAGTATTAATTTTCATGGTTTTTGTTCAAAACCTTTAAGAACACAAAGAACAGTGAAATTTATATATTTTAATTCTGTATTTATATGTTTTAATGGGTTAAAATCATTCTATAATTGTCGAGTAATGATTATATATGAATTATAACTCATTCTATAATTGTCGAGTAATGATTATATATGAATTATAACATGTGGGTATGTGTAATTTGGTGAAATTAGTGTTTAAGAAGTGTTGATTTCGCTGAATTCTGTGTTCTTCGCGAACTGGAAATTTAGAGTCTGGGGTTTCGCGCCGTGGCGCCAACTCCCAGTTCATTTCTCGCACTGCAGCGCCGCAGCGCCAAGTACCAGGCCGGAGCACCACGGTGCCGCAGCGCCAAGACTCAGTACAAAAGTGGCGCCGCAGCGCCACTTAGCAGAATGTCCAGAAAATATTTTTTTTAAATGTTCAAGTTTAGCAATGTATTAGTAACTTATAGTAATGAACATAAAAACTTGTTAGACATATAATTAGGTGTTAAAATAAATTCTTAACACGTCCATAACACAATTACGTGTAAATTGAATGATCGAATGCATAGTTAGCTTATTGTTCGTGAAATCTAATTTTTGACAATAAGTATAGTAATTGACTAAGTATAGTCATAAATTCGAGATTAGACAAAGAATAATTTATGATGTTGAGTACATTGTAATTGACTGGTATTGTGAACGTAATAGATATGTAGGATTTAAATCAAAGAACGAGTTTAGTTAAAGTGTAATCTACGCACGAGGCAAGTTTCCTAACCCTACTTGTTATCGTTATATAAGTTGATTAATTCACCTTTCTACATTGAGCAAGTTTTCATTATTATTGATCAAGTCTGTTTTGTATATTAAAGTTTATAAATCTTTCAAGCATGCTGCTGTTATACAATATTTATTCCATTGTATACCTTTTGAGATTATATTCAAATTAAGTTATCAATTATTGTTAAACCATGTTAGACTAGCGAACCCTTATCGATTCGACTAGTCCATAGTTGATGAGTGTTCTTAATTTCAGAACCCTTGATGAATTATCCAAACCAAACTTCCTTTGGTGCGGACTCGAATATTAAACTGAGATGAACAACCCTGTATAGGAGATTATTTACGCTTTAGCGTTAAGATATTGTGCACAGTATGGTACTAAGGGCTGATCCCCCTAAGTACGAGAAGAAAGGTCCATAGTCTTATGACTGTTAAAGGTTTCAAGTATAACCCTTGACAACCTAGGACATAGTTCAAGGTCTTATGACCCTCAGAAATTCCTTTGATTCTTGTTATTCATTCTTGATTCAAAAGTTGAGCTTTCATATTCGAAGTTATTATTTTTCTCGCATGTTATTATTCATTGTTATATTGTTATACTTGTGGGCAATCGTGCTCACTCTTGCGTAATAATAACATTGCAGTTAAGAACGAAAGAGCAGACGAACCTTCCACTAGTAAAGGCAAGGGCAAGCTTAGCAAGTAATGAAGATTGATTATTTATGTGGTTATGTAATGATGGTTAGAATTGATGTTACTTAAGACTTATTTGTTTATGTTTCCGCACAGATGATTTAAGGTTAGAGTAACCTGGAATTTATTTTTTTATGTAGTTGATGTAACCCCATAAGGGGAGATTTATTATTATTTCTATCTATTGCATGGTTTGTATTTATTTATGGGTAGATAGATGGATGATGCTTGTACAGTGAACACCAAATCCTGTGGAAATGGAAGTACCGGATTTGGGGGTGTCACAATTAGTCACTGGGGGAGTATTATTATTATTATTATTATTATTATTATTATTATTATTATTATTATAAGTTTTATTTTTTTATGTAAAATAAAATATATTATATTTAATTATGAATAGTGTTTGCATAGTGCTTGCTAGTATTTGTATAGTACTGCATAGTAAAATCAGATTTCAACCGAATTCATCTGTGATTTTTCCCTGTGCAGTCCTCCGTGATTTTCATATTGAAATAGTGCCCAGTCATTCTCCTATAATTAGGATGCTTAGTTTAGAATTGAAAATCACACTAGAATCAAAGAATTCTTCTTCTATAATATTGAGTGTATTTCTTTAGTTTAAGAAAGCTTTGAGTGTAGAAAATAGTGCAAGTTTCTTCAAGAATATCTCCGCCCTACCAGTCAGAAGTACTCTCCTTTTAAGGTAAGAGGTATTATTTATTTCATATTCGCTTACGATATTATTTTTCGTATTCATAAGGAATATTATTGTTGTTCAAATATTCGTAAGGAAGATTATTTTCGTATAATATTCGTAGGGATATTGTCTTCGTTTAATATTCGTAAGGGATATTATTTTCGTTCAATATTCGTAAGAAATTATACTTTCTTCCATACTCTGTAGTATGTAAGTAATATTATTTCGTTTCAGATTTCGAATTCTGTACTCATTTTGTTAAGCATTGCTTCTATACTACTTGAAATTAGTAGAATATGTAAGACCTCGAATTTTATGAAATGAAAGTATTCAATTTTCTTATAATTATTATTTTATTTAATAAATGGTTAAATTGATAAAAGGTTAAAGTTAAAGGTGATATGTGAAAATTTTGCAAAGTAAGCAAGTTGTCATAAAATATTCGTTTGGTCGGGGAATATTCTTTTTATCGGGAAATATCCGTACGACGAAACAATCATTGGTGGACTCCACAACGGAAGTATTTCGTAGTTAGAAAACGACAGAAATATTTTTTTATAAAAATAACTGCGAAAGTGTTACCGTTAAACTGTTGAAATACCCGGTGGTAAAAATACAGTAATACGCGTGGTTGCATAATAGCATATGGTATTGTACAATATCTTTGATTATTGATGCTTACGTGAGAAGTCACTCAGTTATACTCAATTATTACTACAGTAATTAATGCATAGTATCTCTCATATTATTGATTCAATTATTGTCATGGTTTCATCTGCATAATATTTTATATTATTAAATCAATAATTGAGACGACAAAGTTATTCATATTATTATTTGCAATATTGACGATGTCTAGAAAGTTCTGTCGAGGAAAGGGGTTTGGTCATTGCGCGCCAATAGGGAGAAATCCTTATCGAAAAGCCCCTTCTTTCTTGGGAATGATCTGGTTGATTGTGAGTTATAATATTAATGATGAATAAGTTCGTGTTGATTAAAGATGAAATTGATATTTTTATTGTATTAGAATTATTAGTGTTAGTGGAAATCGACATTTATTTTGATAATAATTAATTTCTAGAGGTTATATTGATCAATCGGGTAATTAATCGGATAAATGAGTAATTAATTACTATTAGTTTACTTATATATAACTATTTGTTCACATGAATGGAACTATTGATTCACGTGCATATACTATTAGGGGAGGTGGTGCAAGATTGATAATATTTACAGGACTAAATTAAAAATGGAGGTATAGATGAAGGTACTATACTGTAATAATTCGAGCTCCTAAACGTATAATTATCAAAACTATGTTTTCCTATAAATAGAAGCACATTCTTCTTTCATTCTCACCAATTCATTAAGACTCACAAGAGAAATTATAGAGAAAGAAGCTATAGAGAGAAAGAAGAAGAGTATTCTGCTACTTCACTATTGCAGTATCATGTCTTCTACTAAGGTAAGGGATGTTATTTATTTCTTATTCATAAGGGATATTATTTTTGTTCAATATTTATATGAAATAATATTTTCTTCCATACTCTGTAATATGTAAGTAATATTATTTCATTTCGTATTCCTAATTTTACACTCATTTTGTTGAAGTATTGCTTCTATACTCAGTAAAATTAGTAGAATATCCTTGAAATTTTTGCTTCATCTAGTATCGTTTCACAAAGATATTTTTCTGAACATTCTTGTTAAATTTTAAGCTTTTCATGTCGGAGTACTATTCATGGGTACTATTCATTTATACGACACTATTTATACGTACGATACTATTTATACGTACAACACTATTCACGAAGTACTATTCACGAGTACTATTCACAAAATACTATTCACGAGGTACTATTCATAAAATACTATTCATGGGATACTATTTACGGGATACTATTCACAAAGTACTATTCCTGGAGTACTATTCACGAAGTACTATTAACGGAATACTATTCATTCGGGTACTATTCACCCGGAGTACTATTTATGACAAAAATTGATTTTTTTGTGGTCCAAATTATTTTTGATACAAAATTATTCTTGAATTTTTCTCCACAAAGCAGTATCATATTGACAATTTGGACATTATTGAATTCTGGATAAATTAAAATATAAAATATTTAATATTTATTCTTGCTCTCATTTAATTGAATTCGTATATCATTGTCATCATCCTCATAGTTATATTATGATAAAAGTTATCTTTGGCTCGTAGTACATAGATGGTCTATTGATTTGTATGATTATGACCAAGGATCATTCGGTATAATCACGACCCGTAATATTACAAATGATGTGGTAAAAGTTCTCATTGGCCCATAGTGCATTGATGGACAACTATTGGTATGATCATGACCATGCATTCTCTTCAGCCAAGGGTGTAAAGATGAAATGTTGTTTGGCATGTTCATAACCATTGGTGAAAACACAAATATCCTTAGCCCGTAGTGCATGGATAATTCGTGGTCGTGATACTAATGAATATCTTTAGCCCGTAGTGCATGGATAATTCAGTGATGTAGATTATTTATTAAGCTGAGTCTCAGCGATAAAATTGATGATAAACTTTTAAATCATAGAAGATAGTAGATATCATGCTCTACTTGACTCTTCTAATGTATTGTTATTTCCGCTGCAGTTGTTGATCTAAAACTTGTTGTCTATTGTATTTTATCAGTTGTTATACTGTTGAAGGCTAAGGATAATTTATTCTACATTATCTTAGTCATAATATTTCTTACTGGGCTAGTTAAGCTCACCCTTTTCTTTCACTGTTCTCTTCAGAAAATGAAAATATAGCTTAGACTAGTCAGGGAATGGATTGACGGTCCAGATGGTTGTTTTAGTAGTCTTCACTATTCTGTGAAATAGTGTGATAATAATTGTAATGAGATTGAATTTGAGTTTGGATATTGTCTAGAAGACAATATCCGTGTTAAAACTCTCAGCTATGTTTTGTCGTATTTTACACGACAGTTGTATAATTAAGTTGTAGTTGTAGTTGAATTCTGTACCATGTATTTGGCGACTCAGAATGGGTGATGTATACCTATTTTGGGGGCGTCATTCCTTGAAATTTACACTTTATCTAGTATCGTTTCACAAGGATATTTTTCTGAACATTCTTGTTAAATTTTAAACTTTTCATGCCGGAGTACTATTCATGGGTATTATTCATACATACAGTAATATTCATACGTACAACACTATTCACGAAGTATTATTTACAGGATACTATTCACTCGGGTACTATTCACCCGGAGTACTATTCATGACAAAAATTAATTTCTTTTCTGTCCAAATTATTTTTGATATGTGAATATTATTCTTGAATTTTACTCCACAAAGCAGTATCATGTTGACAATTTGGACATTTTTAAACTCTGAATAAATTGAATTATAAATCTTTAATATTTATCATTGATCTCGTTTGATTGAATTCTTATATCATTGTCATCATCCTCATGCTTATATTATGATGAAAGTCATCTTTGACCCGTAGTGCATTGATGGACTGTTGATTGGTATGATTATAATCAGGAATTATTCGGTATAATTATGACCTGTAATGTTACAAATAATGTGGTAAAAGTCCTCATTGGCCCATAGTGCATTGATGGACAATTGTTGGTATGATCATGACCATGGGTTCTCTTCGGCCAAGAGTGTAAAGATGAATTATTGTTTGGCATGATCATGACCATTGGTGATAATTACGAATATCCTTGGTCCGTAGTTCATGGATGATTCGTGGATGTAATAATAATGAATATCTTTGGCCCGTAGTGCATGGATAATTCAGTGATGTGGATTATTTATTGAGCTGATTCTCAGCGATAAAATTGATGATAAACTTTTAAATCGTAGAAGATAGTAGCTATCATGCTCTACTTGACTCTTAGTAGCTATCATGCTCTACTTGACTCTTCTAACGGATTGTTATTTTCGCTGCAGTTGTTGATCTAAAACTTGTTGTCTATTGTATTCTATCAGTTGTTATACTATTGAAGTCTAACGATAATTTATTCTGCATTATCTTAGTCATAATATTCTTTACTAGGCTAGTTGAGATCACCCTTTTTTTCATTGTTCTCTTCAGGAAATGAGAATATAGCTGGGACTAGTCAGGGAATGGAGTGATGGTCCAAGATGGTTGCTATAGTAGTCATCACTATTCTATAAAATAGTGTGATAATAATTGTAATGAGGACTTATTTTGAGTTTGGATATTGTCTAGGAGATAATCTTTGTATTAAAACTCACAGCTTATGTTTTGTCTAGGAGACAATCTTTGTATTAAAACTCACAACCACAAAATGATCCAAATATTCCTTGAATACTCGCTTCATCATATCCATGAAGGTAGCAGAAGCATTAGTCAATCCAAAAGACATGACTAGGAATTTGTAATGCCCGTACCAAGTTCTAAAAGCAGCCTTTGGAATGTCATCAATTTTAATCTTTAACTGATGATATCCGGAACGAAGATTGATCTTTGAAAAGAATTTAGCTCCTTACAACTAGTCAAATAGGACATCAATGCGAGGCAACGGGTACCTATTTTTGATGGTGACATGATTCAACTCCCGATAATCAATACAAAGTCGCATACTCCCATCTTTCTTCTTTACGAATAGAATAGGAGCACCCCAAGGAGACGTACTAGGACGAATGAAACCGATGTCTTATAGTTCCTGTAGTTGGGTTTTTAACTCTTGAAGTTCAATAGGAGCCATTCGATTTGGGGTTTTAGAAATGAGTTTTGTACTGGGTTCAAGGTCAATATAAAATTCGATTTCATGCTCTGGGAGTAGGCCGGGAAGTTCTTCAGGGAATACGTCAGGAAATTTATTAACAATAGAAATATCATTCAAATCTGACGTATTTTTGTTTAAATCCATGACATGGGCTAAGAAAGCTTGACATCCGTTTTTCAATAAACGATTGACTTTATGACTTGATATGACAGTGATTGACTTTAGTGGTTTGGTTGCTTGAATTCGTATAATAGGTTGGTTAGGAATATGAAAACTAACAACTTTACGAAAATAATCAATTTTAGCATGATGAGCAGTTAACCAATCAATCCCTAAAATCACATCAAATGCAAGCATTTTCAAAGAGATAAGATCGACAGGTAATGTGAGGGTGCCGATTTGAATCAAACATGACTTATAAACTGTGGATGTAATGAATGTTTCTCCCAATGGATGATTTAATTTTATTCACATATAAATTAAATCCAAGTAGTTTTAAGGCGCAAATTTTACCAAATTAATTTAGGGTTCTTTACAATAGTATACAATATTTAGTAAATAATTACAACAATAGTGCACTAATAAAATATTTACACAAGTAATACACTTTTCATATTTATTTATAATATTATTGCAATTAGGATTCTTTAATTTAGGGAATTAGTATAGTATTCAATTCATAATAATAAGAAAACCTAAAATCAAGGAGAAATAACTGTCATAATTAATAATTCAAATTCAAATATCTTGGATTTAACAACAAAAATAAATTCAAAAATAATTGCATACTAATTCCCAGCAAGAACAGAGTTACCAAACAAATCGAAACAAAATAAAGAGAAAATCACGAACAACCAAAACAAATCGAAAAAGAAAAAGTCAGAGTTACCAAACCAGCAAGAACAGATCCAAAACGAATTCGGAGTATCCGAACAAAGAGGAAATTACAAAACAAATCGAAGAAGAAGAAGAAAAAAAGTCGGAGTTACCAAAATAAATCAAAGAAGAAGAAGTCGGAGTTACCAAACCAGCAAGAACAGATCCAAAACGAATGGATTTGGCATGAACCTGAGATATTGCAACATAATAGATTTGGCATGAACCTGAGATATTATGACAGAAGACGGAGGTCAGAGAACGATTTGGTTTACAAATATTGATGTGTGTATGTTAATTTTGAGTAAACTTGAAAAAGTGTATTGAACAGGAACCAAATCCATATCCCTAGAAGATGCAGTAGTTTATGTTGATGACACAAACAAGACAGACAACGAACAACTACCTCCAACTCATCAAAAATCTGCTATTTTCTGTAAAGTTAGTAGGTTTTCACATCTTGTTTTTTATTACTATCGACTGCTTATATATATATATATATATATATATATATATATATATAGAAAGAATACGTTGAATGAAGAAGAATGGTGATGACTAACTAATGCAGTTGTTCTAGATGAGAAGAGAGAAAAGAAGCCATGGGGATAACTAATCCCTAAACTAAGGAATCTTAATTGCATACTAATTTCCTAAATTAAGGAATCCTAATTGCACTAATATTGTAAATAAATATAAAATTATATTAATTGTGTAAATATTTTATGAGTATACTATTGTTGTAATTATTTTTAAAAATGTAATAGCATATGTAATTCATCCATTAATTTATGGATTAATTACATCTTTTAGTATATTTTTAGAAACAATTACAATAATGGTGCATCCATAAAATAATTATAAAAGTAATACACTTTCCCATATTTATTTACAATATTAGTGCAATTAAGATTTCTTAATTTAGGGGATTAGCATGTAATTATGATTCCTTAATTTAGGGGATTAGTATTAGTGGGCTGACATGTCAAATCTCTCTTATTTCTTCCCGTTAATTATTATTTTCTTATTCAAATGCATTCAAACACAGCAGACCCATTTTTGATCTCTGTTCCTGTTTCTCTCTCTTTTTTCTTCATCCCTTTTTTTCCTACTATAAACCAAAGTGGCAGTTATGGTACAAACGAAAAACCCAAACGGCACTCCCCTAACTTCAGAAACAAAAAAATTTAGCAAAAGATACTCATTGATCACCATCACTAGGGCAACGACGGTCCAGGCAACTCTCTGCAACAGAACCTTGGTAATGGCACTGGCCAAGAATAAATTGAGTGGTCAAGCATAGGACATCTTCAGGAAAATGGAAGAATCAAAGGTCAACCCTAACTCCCACACAATAATTTCTATTCTTACATCATGTGGAGATGAAACCTTTCTGACCATTAGCAGGTCCATACATGGTTATGCGATAAAACATGGTATAGAAAAAGACCCATCATTGAACACTGCACTCACGGAGATGTACATAAACTGAGGTGATGAAGTAACAGCTTCAAAATTATTTGAGAGATGTCCTGATAAAGATCTGATATCATGGAATTCTTTGATTTCCAATTTTATTAAAAGCAATGAAGCAAATAAGGCTCTATTGCTTTTCAGCCGCATGATCTCAGAAATTGAGCCCAATTCAGTCACACACAAATGTTCTCTCATCTTGCACCAATTTAACCAATCTTCCTCAAGGTCAATGCTTACATGCTTACACAATAAGGAGGAAGTCCTCGTTTGGGTTCGATTTATCTCTTGCCAATGCACTCATAACCATGTATGCCAGATGTGGTAATATGCATTATGCTGAAAATATCTTTGAAACTTTACAGAGAAAAAACATTGTTTCATACCAAGGTAACCAAACCTTCATACCAAGATAACAAAACTTTCATACCAAGGTAACCTATCCACATCCACCCCTACAGTTTTTTTATAGTGCAGTTAGTAGCCAAATATTCATACCAAGGTAACCAATTCAGTGTTATTAGGTTACCAATTTATTTTTAATGTGATGCAGTTGGTAGCCAAACCTTCATACCAAGGTAACGAATTCAATTTTATTAAGTTACCAATTTATTTTGAATGTGATGCAGTTGGTAGCCAAACCTTCATCTAGTTGGTTGCCAAACTTTCAGACTAACCAATTCATACTGTAGGTGTAGAGGTAGATTGGTTACCTTGGTATAAAAGTTTGGTTACCTTGATATAAAAGTTTAGTTACCTTGGTACGAAGGTTTGGTTATCAACATTACATTACGCATCACTCTCTTATCTCTCTCTTTCCTATGCAGTGTTCTTATTTTTCTTTGGACATGAAATTGGGATTAGAATTTCTGGACATGAAGAAATTATGAAAAATTAAATATCCACCTCCTTTCTCCATCTCATCGACCATTTTGTGGTTGACTCTCGCTCTGTCTCACCGATGAAGGGGGAGGAGGAAGATCACGTTGTCAAACTTTCAGACCAAGATAACAAATTCAATTTTATTAAGTTACCAATTTAGTTTAAGTGTGATGCAGTTGGTAGCCAACCATTCATACAAAGGTAACCATTTTAGTTTTTGTGGGTAACCAAATAGTCATAAAAAAATTTCAGAACAGTAAGAGTTACATCTATTTATTTTTAAACTTTTTATAGGGTGAATCTTTTTTTTCTTCTCATTGGCGTTTTGGACAATAAAGATTCGCGGCGGAGAGGGCAACCTGTGAAGAAGGAGACTCGCTGCGGAGTAGCGGAGGAGAGAGCTACTGTGAGAGAGATGAAGATTTGAATTTAAATATTTGAATTATTATTTTGAATTTGAATTTATTTTTGTTATTAGATCCCAGATATTTGAATTTGAATTATTAATTATGGTAATTATTTCTCCTTGATTTTAGGTTTCCTTATTAATGTGAATTACGTTATTTTTGTAATTATTTTGTGGATGCACTAATAGTGTAATTACTTTCTAATTGTTGTATATTAGTGTTAAGGACCCTTAATTTATTCTTCACATATTAATACTTATTAGCTCATATAAAATAAATAACTAGTTTGACACAATAAAAGACAAAGTCCAATTAAATTATTTAAAATATAAATTTAAATGTTATTTTTTTATTTCTTTATTATTATTTATTTCTGGGTATTACACCGCGAATTTGTATTTACACCGCGAATTTTTGGGTTCCCTCTTTACCGACGATCCGAATTTTCACCTTTGTGTTTAATATTTAGAAGTCTTTAGAGATGAGGTCAGACTTTGAATATGAGTTGATAGTTATAATTCTTCTTCTAAAGTCTGTCAAACTCTACTATTTGATAGAAATCTGAAAAATCTATGACTTTTTGAATACCAAAACACTTTTATAGACTTTGTAAAAATCTTAATTCAATACCACCTAACTTTTAAAGACATTAAAAAAGTTATAATTGAATACTAATAAACTTTTATAAACTCTTTCAATATCTTGATTGAATACAATCAAAATTTTAAAATTTTAAATCTTTAAAAGTCTTTAAAAATCTTAATTGAATACATCCCTCTTCAGTATGTATAGAATTATATAATGTCCTCAAATTTAACAATATAATTGAATGATCGTACACAACTTATTTTAACAATCATAGGACCGGCCCCCGGCAAGCTTAGAGTGACCTTGTTGAACTTGAATTCTAGAAACTTTAGATATTTATGTTGCATTTGGAGCTTACGCTATTTATTTAGAACGATAAGGATCAAGAACATTCTCCTTAAAAAGCATTCTTCCTTAAATAGCATCTTTTTATTAAAATTACGTCGTTTTGGAAGGACGCGGTGTCATTTTTGTAAATACGCGGTGGCATTGTATTTACAAAAATGTCACCGCGTCCTTCCAAAACGACGTAGTTTTAATAAAAGAATACTATTTAAGGAGGAATGTTATTTAAAAAAGGAATACTATTTAAGCAGAATGCTCTTAATCCTGACTATTATTTAGAATACACAAATGTTTTAACAATCATAGTCTCCTGTAATTTTTTAGCATCTTTAAGTGTATGATTTATTGTTAGTGCAGGAGGTGTGTGGTGTTATAGAATGACATAATTAAGTTATGCCATATAACTCGTGTTTTCGCATATATATATATATATATATATATATATATATACTTTCGCATATATATATATATATACTTTCTAGTCCGGGAGCCCTGACATTAGTTAAAATACAACTTTTGATACAAGCCATGGGATATCATCCAACGATCGGGAAAGGAAAGTGTTGGGAAAAAAAAAATACTTTCGAACTGGTTATTCTGATGTGACTCCATTTCACAGACCGCTTCTCTCTCTTTCACGAAGCCAAATCGCGTCTCTCTGGCCGCAATAGTTCCGGCCGAAAACTCCCAAGAACAACCGAGTGTTCCCGTCTCTGTCTACCAAGAATTGAATCTCGCTGTCTCTCTGTCTCCCAAGGTATTTTCTAATTATCTGTTTGAACCAAATGATGAATGAAATCTAGGGTAAGGCAATAAATCTAGGGTTGATGTCTCTGTCTAAGAATGGTGAACTAATTGAAATTAAATTGAATTTGCAAATTTTGTATGCGGTCATTTGCGTGATATTTTGGGATGGTTTTCTTTGATCTATTGGGGTTAAAGGAATGCTTCTGTTCTTTAACTTTTATCCTTGAAGCTTTGGTTTCAATTTAAGCATTATGTCCTCTTGGATATATGGGTTGCCTTTCATGTGTATTATCAAGGTTTCATAATTTGAACATGAACCAGTAAAGAAATATAGTTGTAGTATCCTGCAGAATTGATTTACTCTATTGATGAGAAATTTTTTACATCCCACATCTTCAGCATCCCACATCTTGGGCGAAAGAGCACTCGATTAATGAGCTATTTAGTATGCTAAAAGAAATACAAGGAAAATTGTGTGAATGTGCTATAGTCTATAGAACTATGGTAATAATTTTAAGCTCATCCAATAGCAGAATTTTTCATTTTTTTCATCCATATCTTAATAACTTTTGTATTTTCAGTTATGGCAGAATGTATTTGTTTATTTCATCACATAGTTTATAAGCTAATTTTAAGGATAATTTTCAGTTTCATTTAGAATTGAATGCTTAGGTTTAGGTTTTTGATTTTGATTCAACAGTTCGTTTGGATGTGTTAGAAAAAGGCTTAAAGTTGGCATCTGGATTTGTTACTCTTTTAGGCCCTTATAGGCATAAAAATGAAGTCCATCATATATAATAAATAGAATATTAAACGATTTTCTGGCAAATTGTTGTGGTTTTTTAAATATTATTTAAACAATACAGACCGGTGCAAATTATTTTGTTATCGTTTGGATATGGTTTCTTTATGTGTTTAAGATCCTGCATGTTTGCTGTCCCGGGGATGCCCTTTCTACCGTGTACTCTGTATTTTCTTTTATTGGTGTTGAGAGACTTATTTTAGTTTTCTTTTTTCCCCATCAAAATTGATGCTATTCAACTTTTATTTACTGTAGTTTATTTTTTTTCCAGGCACAATTTGCCCAAGCGCGAGCACCAAGTTTGGCACCATTACCTACAGGAATTGTCGGATTCCACCCTGTGACACCTAGGTTACCCCATCCACATCTCTATTTTGGTCAAAGAATGGATTTAAGAAAAGGTGGAAACACTCAACTAGTTACAGGAGCAATAAAGCCTTGTTAAAGTTTTGACAATTACTTGGCTGAAAAAATTATTTTGGGATCAACTGTTTGATTAGATCTCTTTTGTTTTTGGGTCAGGCATTTGATTAAATCTCTTTAATTGTGTTTTTATAAATGCCAGATCATTTCAAATGCAAGTTTTAGTTATTTTATTGGTATAACTGTTGACTTCTAACGGTGATAATTTTATTTTTGATTGAAATTAGTGGATGCCTCAAAACTCCAATAATGGTTTCAGCAGATATATGTCAAATGGTAGAAATGGACCAAATGGTGACCCATCTGTGGTTCCTCAAGCACTTATGGGCCAAATGATACCATTGCCTTTTGATGGGTCGGTAATACCAGCATCTCCATCCGATGCCCAGCGTTCTGGACCAGTGCCCAGGTCAACACTTGCTTCTACTTCGGCTTCTGCTAACCCCGAAACTCAGCGAATGGTACTCTTTTATCCTGTCTGTCCATCTTATTATAATTTATTTTTAAAATTTTTTGGTTTAAGTTTACGAAGTCGTCAAAATAAACGGATTTGCTGCTGTCGTTTACTAGCTAGATCTTTTTTCTAGAACTAATGTACTTATCGTGTTAAATTCATAGATGCTGGGGGAGCAGTTATTTCCTCTTGTGAAGCGTCTTGAGCATGAGAATGCAGGAAAAGTGACTAGTATGTTACTGGAGATGGACCAAACAGAGGTGCTCCATCTCATTGAATCCCCAGATGCCTTGAAAAAGAAAGTTGTTGAGGCCCTGGATGTGCTTTGTTTTGCAACAACAACGGGTTCTAATCTTGGTGATCAGCTTGGTTCTCTTAACTCTGAGTGAATGAACTTCAGTTGGTAGATTTGTTGCCTGAGGACCCAAGTTTTTGTAGGGTTGGTGAGCTGTGAACATGGCGTTTTCCTTCTTGGATTGTGTTTCATTTTGCAGTGGGTTTTCTCTGAAGTTGAGATAGAAATTCTTTTAGGGTTCTAACTTAGTGTGGAAGGATTTCGAAGACCTGAAATTTACTAGGGTTATTATCTATTCGTTTAATTTTATTTTACTGCATGTCTTTTGATTTAGCCTAAACTCTATTTTAACTACAGCATGTTGTGTATCGTTGTTGGCAAGTGTTTGGTTGTTTTATACCATTTTCTATGTCAATTAATCAAACGAATCCAAAAGGAAGAAAAAAGAAGAGGTTTCATTTTTGTCATTCAATGCCTTCCATCTATATATTATTGCATCAAACAAACATTTTTGTGTGACCAAAATCAAGAAAAGATGCCAAAATAAAATTAACCAAAAAAGGGAAAATGTTGTATTTTGCCTTCTAGCAAAATATTTTGTGATTGCTTTCTAGTTTTGTATCCTTTCATCTTTTTATATTGCATAACAAACATGTGAAATGCTCAGTGACTCAAATCAAGAAAACTTCTGCATATTTCGCCTTCTAGCATAATCTTCAAAGAAATAAGCTTACAAAATATCCTTTCATCTTTGTATTATAGCATGAAACAACCATGTAAATTACCAAGATCAAGAAAAGATAAAAATTGGAACACCCACTTCTAATAAACGTGATTGACACAATTCTGTTTGCATTTCGCCTTCTAGTTCTAGCACATCGAAGTAGTAAAGAACTGGTTTACACACATTAGCAATTCTAACTAGTGCTCTAATAGGAAGCTTCAAGTCATCATCATTATCATCTTCTGTTATGTATTCATTCCATTTTGAAGTTACAACTTTGACTGCTGTTGCCTCTCGCTGCCATGGCGCTTTTGCTAAAAGATTGTCGTTCTCATCAGACTCATCACTATCTTCTTGAGTTATGTAATCTCTCCATTTGGATGCCCCCATGTCAACAGTTTGCCTTGCGTAATCACTCTGTTTCGAATTCACCATTGGTCTTCCAGGTTTGCTTGGCTGCTTCTCTGCAAAAGAAAAGTATCTCGAGTTCTCAACAGAGTCTAGATACTAATGAGGGCCTAAAAGCTTAAAACTCACCTAGTAGGCTAGTACACATTCCACTGCCAACTTCTTAGGCTATTTCTAATAAAATTCAAGTTCATCAAAATGGTGGGCACTTCAAAAATCATATACTATACACACATATATGCATTTGGATTAAGAATTTTGACGAGCAAAATCAAACAGTTGAACCAATAATCATGTATATGTAGGCATGACAATATTAACAATAGAAACCAAGCAAATAGAAATACTTAATCATAAATATTGAAGCCATTCGTATTAAGAATTTTGAAAAGAAAAATTACTTCAATTCCATGATATATAAGTGTCATTACCTAAAGATCCGAGTTCTTTATTAAAATTCCTTTCTCCAAAAACTGGTCTAAAAAGCTTTTCATTACTCTTCCTAGAATCCAAACCACCAAAAGAGGCAGAATAGTTCCTCAATTTTGGTTTCTTGAACAATACTTTCGGCATTTTCGTCACAATCATTGGCTCAGACACATTCCCTGCATATCAAAAAGTAGCAATTAAGCAGATAAAACATAATTAAACAAAGAGGAATTCATTATTTCATTAATTTTCAACACCTGAGTTATCTTTATCTTCTTCGTCTTCTTTTTTCGGATCGATGTACTCGGTCCAATCGGTCGTTTTCTTTTTTCGATTCTCAGCTTGGGATTCGTCTGACGACGAATCTAGAGTTTGTTGGTCTAATTCGAGCGATTGATTCTGTTCGGCAAATTGACGCAACATATTGAAGGTCTGAACGAATTTGCGAATGTCCTTGGCCATGAAAGCTGAGCAAAGACCTTCAATACTGATTGCTTCTGGTTACAAACCACACAGTTCCATTTGTTGCTGCTCTTCTTCCTCTGCTTCACCTATGTTGTAGGTCAACAAATCCAAAAATCCAATACTTACAATAAGTGAATATATATGAAACTTTTTAAACATTCAATTTGAATTCAAAAGGTTCACCAATAAATTTATGAAACCTTGATAATACACGGAAGAGACATCAACCCTAGATGTACTGCCTTACCCTAGATTAGGAGACAGAGACAGGGATTCTCGGTTGTTCTTGGGAGTTTTCGGCCGGAACTATTGGGGCCAGAGAGACGCGATTTGGCTTCGTGGGAAAGAGAGACGCGGTTTGTGAAATGGAGTCAGATCAGAATAACCCGTTCGAATTGGAGCCCCGCGTCTTTTTTTTCCCAACACTTTCCTTTCCCGATCGTTGGATGATATCCCATGGCTTGTATCAAAAATTCGTATTTTAACTAATGTCAGAGCTCCCGGACCAGATCTTGACCGATTCGCAATAACAAATATAAACACCAATATTTTTATGCCCGTTTTATGTCTAAAACTCCACTTTATATAATTTTGGAAGGAAAAAAATTTACGTCTACCAGTATAGGCTTTTGTTTGTATAATATATGATGGTATCCCAATTTAAAGAGTTTTCGATACATACATACATATACATATATATATATATATATAAATATATATTGAAAATGAAAAATTGTAATACTACAGTTAGTTGAAAAGATAAGTAATTAACCTAGTCGGAAATTATTAGAGAAAACAAACATAAGAATATCTTGAGAAAAAGAAGTTATAATCAAGAAGAAAGGATGATCAACGTAATAAGAAAACATAACATACCATACCATATAGACGGAGTATGCCAATCTGCCAAAAACAAGTTACCCTTTTCCCTAAGAAAATCAGACTTATATAAGAACTATGGTGGGCTACAGCCCACCATACAAATATTGGTAATCTTATTTCATTACTTCTCCCAATTTAAAATATATAAGAATTTTAATAATAAATCCCTTCAATTGGTCAGTAAATTATAGATTATTTACAACTGCTTTTAGGCAGCCTTTTACTCTCCTATCCAAATTAGTATAAGTACTTTTTAAATTTGTAAGCCAATGTGTTTTTTATTTTTCTATCTCTAATAGGAAAAGGAACTTCTAAAAGAATTTTATTTTTTGAGTCTACTAAATTTATTACAATATTTTTTATCACAAATTTATGTAAGACAATATGTTGTGCGAAATTTTATTTAGAATAATTTTATTATTACATTTTTATTAATGTATTAAATGTCAAAAATATCTGTTAACATAGCAAGCGATTTAATTATATTAATATTAATCATAAATTCAATTATAAAATTAACTACCTAAATAAATTTAAGTCATTAAAATTGGAAAATTTATCAAATAATTGTATTAATAATATATGTGAAGTTTTTGAAACCATTAACTGTAAAATTAGTTTAAAATATTATAGTGAATTCATTAGTAATTAATTGTCATAACTAAATTAAAATTTATTAACCTTGTGTTCTATTATAGTTATTAATTTGATAGCTACAACTATCTTCTTAAAATCGTAATTAAAAATTTACCTCACATTTAATTGATTATCATAATTGTTAACATAATAAATCATTATCCATGTGTTGTCCGTGTGCTTCGCAATGGGTTGGTGAGCTAGTCAACTATATAATTAAAATTAAACACAAACTTGATTTCACAAATTTTTTATTCAACCTTTTTATTTCTTATTTAGATTATTATAATTACTATCCAAGTGTGTAACAATTATAAATAGTATCCAAATCTGGAACATATTCAAAAGAAACCCCAACAATTATAAATAGTATTTTTTTTGTTTTTATATCTCTAATAGGAAAAGAAACTTTGAAAAGAATTTTTATTTTTGGTTCTATCAAACTTATTAATAGATTTTTATCAAATATTTATGAAAAATAATATATCTTAACAAATTTTATGTAGAAAATTTTTACCAAAATCTCTCTTTTAACATATCACGCAAATTTATTATATTTTATTAATTATAAATTTCTTTATTAAGTTAATGTCCTCACTAATTTAAATTTTTATTCAATAATTATATGAATAAGATTTGTGATTTTTTTTTAAAAAAAACATAGCAACTATAAAATAGATGTAAAGTTATAATGGATTCATTACCAACCAATTACTATGACTGAATTAAAATTTATTAAACCTCAAGTTTCATAGTTATATTCAGCTTAGAATTTCCAGCTTTACAAACTTATATAAAACTACATTACAAACTTAAATAAAATTAAAATAATTATTTTTTTCACAATCATAACTAAAGAAATCCACTCATTTAAATGTTTAGTTCTAGAATTGATTGAATAAACCTAAAACATATAATTCAACAATTTATTAGTTAAACATTTATTAATTTAATAATTCAACAATGTATTATTACTTTTTATCTCGCACTAATTTGCTCTCTCGACCTTATTAGATGTAAAAAATAAAATCAATTAAATCCAATTAATCTTTAAAATTCAATTGTTAATTCTTTCATAATAGCCAAACACATGTATAAAACCAAAACACTCATTATTTCCATCAAAAAACAATTTATATCCACTTTTAGCAAATCATAAACTGAATCCAATAAATAATAATAAAAATCCAACCTTAATTTTTATCAATAAAAATAGACATCCAATAGAAAGAATTATTTTTTTTTACATTAAAACACTAAATTGGTAAAATCAATTAGCATGAATATGTGCAATGAAATCAATCAATTATATTTAGAAAATAATCTCGCCTCGCATGCTTAAAATTAGAACACAAAACATACTAATATAATGCATAATTAACTAAGCAGATTACTCACTTGAATGTACCAATTAATTTAAGAAGAGAAAAAATAAAAAAGTTTTGAATCGCAATATCCAAACAACTCAAAATCAGCAACAATAGTCTCCGAAATCAAATAAGTCATGAATTGCTAGAAGAAAAGAAAATAACATTAAACTAATGTATACCATTAAAAGGGAAAATAAATCAAAGCTGCTGCTCCTTTTTCTCCAAGTGCCGCTACTCCTCCTTTTCTCCCAGTTATGCAAGTCTAAAAAAGGTGCATTAGACTAATGGTTAAATTGCTACTTATTTGAAAAATTATAAAAAAAATATTAAAATAAAAAACCTTAAAATATGCAACTCCAAAACAGAAACACCACATTAGGCTTCCATGTCAGAGGGAAAAAACTCCCCCTAAAAAAGATGCAAGAGGATTTGCCGCTACCTGAAGATACTGGAGTTCAGCTCGTTCCAAATACCCGACAGAACTACAAAAAGACCACACTTCCAAAGCATTTTTGCATCCTTAAGCTTTTGTAATTATATATTGTGAACAGTTACATGGAGATTGGTCTGGCTATCTAAACTTTAAACGTGCTAAATTTGCACCTAATGTTCACAAAAAGGAAATACACCCATCGTGCTCTCAACCGGCCAAAAGTGACCGGATGCTCGAGTCACCTTACCCAAAATTAGTTTCAACCACTAAAATTACAAAACTACCTCTCATAATAAAGAGGATACTCTCTCTAAAACATTGCAGCTTCCTTGATGAAGAACAACACTTGCTCAGACCCAAATTCATGGCCCCAATCTCCCAGAGTTGAAATTACCACCACTATCTTCTCCATCATTCACCTTTTTGCCCCTAGCCTGATAGGTTTCTCGTCTCCAACTGGATTCAAGACCCAAGAATTTAGCATGCCCACATTCAAACCAAGGTATTTTCTCTCCGAGTGACCACATCATCTTTAGACATGAATTGGTCCCCAATTTCTCGAAACCTGATACAAGAAGGGTATATTACATAAAACCTCAAATAGAGAGAGATGAATGTCTTGACACAGAAGTTCAAGCCACATGTCCCCTTAACATCGAAGAGCTAACCAGAACTAATGGGAGGAAACCCTAGGGACAAAATCTGCTAAGGAAAAGGAGTGGGGGCACTAAATTAGAGAAGGGTAATAAATTCAAAGACCAATTGGGCAATTTTTAATTAAGCGTATTTTTGTCTTTGCTATGGACAAGTAAACCAGACAACAAATTGTCACACCTCAGCTTCCACATAAAGATAAATGTTCAAGAAGTTTGAAACACAATCCACATTTTATTTTGAAAGAGTGTTGTTAGAATAAACCAACTATAGAATGTTATTTGTCGTTAAACCAACTAAGACTGAGTATATGTTATGTTTTGAGTATATGTGATGATGAGACACAATTATGGATCTTTGTAAGAAGTCACCACAATTGTTAGGCCCATATTATAAGTAGTTAGAAGTATCCACAATTCTATTTTTCTGTTCGATAGGTAAGTCTCCAAAATTCTTACTTACCAATAAATAATTGTTAGGCTCATATCAAGATGCACAATGCAGAGTACAATGTCTTTCTTCACTTTAAAATATAAAGAATTACATGAGTAGTTATGTGTGTACAAATTATAAACAAAAAGAGTTATGCACAAACAGTATGAAAAAAAGAAAATAGGAAGTGGGACCTACCATTGTATTTTTTACACATCTTTATTAGAAATACAATAAATGGTTTCTATCATTGATGCACAACTTTTTGTGTATAGCTTGTGCAAACAGAATTATTCATTATATATTGGACAATTCTTATATATATATAGGAAAAATGTATATACACAGCTGTACACAGTCGCATATGGCAATGGTTTTTTTGGGTTATGAACCGTCGCCATAGCAAGACTAACCGTCGCCATAGTAAGACTGTGTACTACACAGTTGTGTAGATACATATAGCCCTATATATATATATATATATATATATATATATATATATATATATATATACGCAAACGATCCCCAGCCAACGTTTTGTTAGGATGAAATTATCTAGCAAACCAACCTCCTAGCATCTACGTGACAATCAAAAAGACAGCGATTAAGCAAATCACGCGAGTCTTTCCAGCTGTTTGGCGGACGATAAAAAAAGTTGGGCAGATTGCTGTGAAGATCAATTTTTGCTCCTATGTTTGCTGAATTGGGTTTGTAAAATATGGGGGCAAATTGGTCTTTACAACCGTTCGCCCAACTGTTTGCAATGTCTGCCAAAGAGTTGTGCAAACTCTGAAGTGATTGTTTATTGCAGCCGTTCAATCGTCACGTGGATGGTAAGAAATGGGTTGGCCAGATAATTTATCCCAACAACTGTCGGCAGGGACCATTCCCTACATATATATATATATATATATATATATATATATATATATATATATTGGTGGTGATCCATACCAAATGGTTGTTATGGACACTATTCAAGCAAATGCATCTCTCACAGTCAAATAAGAAATCTAACGGGGGAGATTTAATATATATTACAAGACCTAAAATAGTGTATGGCATTTTGAAGACAGAAATCAGAAACATACCCATATACCAGTTGAGGCATGACCAAGTCCAATTGCTTCCTTGTCGGCCAAAAGTTGAGTTCACAATTCAATCCCCTATGATTTCATGGTTGCAAATTGTTCATCTTTGATTAACAATATGCTTCCTCGACCTCATCATCTTGTTCTGTAAACAATCACAAAGAATAAAAGCACTGTATCTAAACATGTATCGTCAAAGAATACTTGCGCAACATATTACAGAAGTACAATGTTAGCGTCAAAATAGCAAATAATGTCCACAAGCCCAAGTTATCCGGCATCAAAATGGGCTTATCATACTTGGCATTTAATTGGAAAGTAATGAACCCTGACAAGCATTTCAACATGAAAGGTAACTAAATGCTTATTTCTGTCCCAAAAAAGTAATTACCCTGTGGACTTTCTTGTTTTACCCCACATAGTCGTTCACTCGAGTTTTTTATATAACCTACTTCAATTTATGCTAACTTCATGAAACACGCTAAGAAAGACATAAATGCTGAAAAGCCCATGCACTTTATTCTTCCCAAAGAATAAAAATGTTATGTTTGAGAAGGTTAGTAGGTAATGCTACATATATTTAGGCCTCTGAAGGTTTCTCTCTATATTTCTTTCGTTTAGCCTTGGTGGCTGTCTAATGTAGGTCATTTGGTATATTGTATACCCTTTTATACGTGTCTATTTGATTTTGTTATAAAATTGCTTAGCTTGCATAAGAAAAGAATTATATCATGAGCTTAGCTGTGAAGAACTTTGGAATTCAATACAAGTATCTCAGTTACAACATATCTCAACACAAGTATAACACACAAAAATTACTAAAAAATAAGGATACATGATTGATGATACATAAAAAATATCAGCTTATGATTCAGAAAAATCTTAACAGAAAACATCAAAGACCTCGAGTATTCAAGTCCTAACCTTGCAATAGGAAACGACAATCATTCGAAACATTAAGGTAGCTTGTGGTTTGTGACACATCAACAGCTCTGTAACATAGCTCATTACGTTGATGTGACATGTTTCTGTGTATTGGTTAGTCGCTTGCGTATTGGACTATTAGGGACGTAATTCCATTGCATCAACTTGATAATTTTATTACACCCACCGATGGATGTATCGTCTTAGGTCTTCCAAGTATAATTTCCTCTTAAATTCTAAACAAAGAAATAAATCATCCTGAACAGAAAAATAATACTCCCTCCATTCCATATTATTTGATAATTGTTGACTTTTTAAAGTCAATTTAAGAGATTTTTGAATTCAAAATTGATATAGATTCTTTTAATTTTAATCAATACAATGATGAATATTGTAAACTATCCAAAAAGTATTAACCATTGTAAGTTTTATTGTTTCATAATTTTTAATGAGTCATCTCAATTTTATGTTTGAAAATATCTCAAATGGACTTTCAAAGTCAATAATGATCATATAATTTAAAACCGAAGGAATATTTGGAATTATAAAAGGAAAAAGGCCACAATGCCCACACAAAATAATATATGTATTCCATCCATCCAAATCTAAACATCCCCCTTAACTTCTTTGTTGTCCCAAACCTTGTCACCTATTTTTTAACTTATTCTAACATTTCAAAGTTAATTTTTTGTTTTGAAAAAGGAAATTTGGGGCGCAAACCATCAGTATGCCATTAAGCTAAAAAATAGTATTAAGGAGCATGCTGAAAACTAGGTTAGCATCTTTTCTGGAGAATGGTATTCAACTATTTAACTTTATATATAGCTCTCTCTTACAAAATTAATTACTCCCTCCGTCCAAGTTTACTTGTCCTAATTTCCTTTTTTAGTTTGTCCAAATCTATTTGTCCTATTTCCATTTTAATACTATTTTGACCTTATTTTTCCAATACTAACATCATTTAACTTTATAAAAAAAAAATCATTGAAAACTACATGACATACATTGGAAAAAGTAGCACAATTAACTTTGACATTGAAAGCACAATCGTATTCCATTTTTCTCCTCTCTCTCCTCTTTTATTATTCCAAGAAAAGTTGGGAGATTAATTAAAACAAAAAAGATGATAATAGAATAGTTAAGATGGGTAATTTGGAGATAAATTTTTTTTAATAGGCATGTATTTTCAAACTAGAATAAGTAAGCTTGGACGAAGGGAGTAATAAATATATAGAATACTATGTTTAAATCAAACACTGCAGTTCAGAGACGCACAAACCATCTTACAGCATAAAAAGAAATTCAAACCTGAATCTTTAAACCCACGCCACAAAATAAGATGTTTGAGAAGTTGCACAAATGGATCAGCAATAGTATATCAGCTTCCAAATGATTGAGGCCAAAGAAAGGCACTATTAAGATTGAACAAAGGGGTAACAGATATCCACCAAGTTTCCATCAAAAGTTAAATCACCTAGACATATAACGTTATAGCACTCTATCTCCGAAGTAGCCCCCAAACACCAGATTGAACTGTGAAATGATTGGCTTCAGCAGGAGTTGGCGTAAATTTCCACCCTTTTGTTACTCTTCAAGGAACGATTCCCGGCCAAATAAAATCTTCATGCAGCCATTGCTGCAAAAAAATAGCCAAGAGGATAGGCATCGAGTAATGTTAACAATTTGTCCTCCAATCAGTACAAGTAGTCTAGTTGATAAATACACCAACTAATACTCTCATATCTGTCAAGCTAGTTTAACAAAAGAGATGTTATTTCCATAAATGTTTTTGATATTTCCCACAAGTCCCACTCTTACATGGATGTGAGTACCACACCAGTTTCATGTGAGAGGGTCCTTTCATCAAAAAATCATGTTGGAAAAAATCAACTACCATAAATGATCTCTATTTTAAGAGAGAATATTTAATGTGTTCACACATGTTAAGAAAGTGTAAATTTCATAACTTAAACCTCCCCAACCCCCCCCCCCCCCCCCAAAAAAAAAAAAAAAAAAAAAACCCCAAAACACTTCCAAAAGTAAATCTACAATTCACAATAGATTGCAGTGAAGGATCTAAAAGGTTTCCAGAAAATGGTAATAAAGGAAAGTCATTACACCTGTAACCCTCTTCAGAGGTTTTCGCGAATAAAATCTCAAATGGACATCCAAAAGGAGAAATATGGAACACTAAATACTGCTAAAGGTTGCAATAAACTTAACGAAACAAGGCAGTAATACTGCATCAGTTTTCAACAATTTATGTACTATGGTTCATGTAACACAATTATAATTGAACACATTTGGTGGTAAGCACAGAAGTGCATGTTAAAATCACCAGGACTGGCTGGCATCATTAGTTACTAACATTTACTAGAAAATATGTTAAATGGCAGGTCAAAGCACATCACCAAACAAACGTCATTAACAGGGGTAACTGTTATAGGGGTCTAACACACATGACCCACCATGATGCTAAACAATCTATGTAATGATGACATGTGTACAGACCCAAAAATTAAGACCCTAGCATTAACCTTCTGGCAGCAGCCACATACCTAATTACCTATTCTATACTGAATATTTAATGCCTTCTGCAAATTCTTCATAATATACTGTGGTATGTTCTATTTGTTGTATAGGTAATCACAGCAGCAATACTAAAATCACAAATAACTTGTCACATTCTGCACAGACCGCCTTATCCATGAACTTCTCTGCCCTAAAGCAAACTACAGAATCCTTAAGAATGTACATAAAAAGTAAACAGCTAGCAAACCTAAACAATGGAAATGTTGTTAGTAATATTCCCCTACTATTGAGATATAAATAGAGATATGAAGTAATTTCCGTATTTTTTATATTTTCCCCAGAAATAGGTCCTTCATTTCACTAACAAACCCGCAGAGCCTGTGAAAATTGACATCTTATACTGAAATGAAAAATAGAGAAAGAAAATAAAGGTCAAATAAATCATTAGTCAACTCAAAACCCTCCAAAAATCTAATGACCATATAACGATCAAAATGATGATTTATTTCTTTCCTCCTATGCTTCCACATTAATATTACTCCTTTTATGTGCAACTTCTATTTGTTGGTCACTGTGTAACAACCCACGTCAAATCCAGAGTCCGGGAAAAATGGGTCAAATCTCAAGTCCGAATACAATCCAATCCATCCATACAAGGCATTAAACAACCATCTCAATTGTATCTTCTTGGGTCATCTTAGCCCACATACCCACATATATTCACTAAAAAGGTCACACTGAAGGTAATAATGTTAGCAACTAAGTTCCTTATATATAGACAAATTCTTCTCACATGTTTTGATTTGAGACTGGGGTGTTGCATACTAACTTTATCAGACCAAAAACGCTATCACTGTGACATGTTTATAGTAATTTATTTCTTTTCTTTGATTGCAACCATATGAGGATCAAGTACATAAATACAACGCAACATTATGATTTACAAGACAGTTTAGAAGACACCATACCTTAACAAGTGATTGCTTTATGTGCAAGAGTACTGGAGTGATGAAAACATGTGGATTTCAAACAAACTATTATTGGACCACCAAATGTTCTTTAGGAAGAGAGAGAGATTAATGGATAGGAATAAATTGACAAAAAGACAAATGTATCATCAACATAATTTTATTTTCATTCCATAGACTTTCCACATGTTGTCAGCTTATCTTTCTCAAATTCTGTCTATAAAGGAGTTTCATTAAAACCAAATAAATTAAGCAAAAATAAACGAACGATACAAAAGACATAAAATTTTCCTCCAAAATCCAACATCTAACATCTAGATCTGAAATGTAAGATCACATATACCAAAAAAAGATCAATAAGTTGTAAAATGAAACACATGAATTTTGAAACTGTAGCAGATACATACTAAAGCAAAATTCAACTTCTAAAACCTATAGCTAAAAAGTTCCTAAAAAATATGTTTTGAGCTTTGATACATCAAAATAAAAGTAAAATTAGCCCGAAAGAGAAGCCGCATGCAAAGAGTTGCACAAGACATATATCACCATATATCGCCAAACAATGGCAACACTGATGAACATCATTACAACCAAAACACTAAATCATTACAAAAAAAAAATGCAGCCAAACTCAAAACAACAAGAACCTGCCAATATTTCCAAATCAGTAACCTTCAATGATAACATGATTATCAAGTCATAAATATCAGCATCACAAACTAATTTAATGTTATTGTCCTTGTCATTAATTTGGTATCTTGCTTCTCAAAGCTGACCAATAGTAATAAATATGCTCCTTCTGTCCCATTATTTTATTCCCTTTTTAAGAATTCTATCTTTTATGAGAAAAATCATTTAATGCAGTTACCCGAAGAAGAAATGCTAATACTTTCAAAATAGCCTACCTAAAGTCTAAAAATTTGTTGCACACAACTTCACAATACCAAGAGCAAAATTGATTAAAAAGAGGACACTAATTTTCATATATCCAAAAAGCAAGTGATACTATAAAAATGGCATGGATCAAGTATGTCGTCAAGTGTTTTTTTGTTTATTTTATAATAAATATAGAGTCAAGTAGTCAATGGTTTACTATGTGTAACTATGTCCAACCAATTCTGATCATAATACTCCCTCTGTCCCCAAAAAGATGTTGATATTTTCAAAAGAAAATGTCTACCGAAGAATTGTCTAAAAATACATAAGTAATTTTAAATCAAAAGTATATGTAGGTGGGACCCCTTAGCTTTAAAAGACAAATTTTGTTAGTATACTTGCATGGGGTCCACTAAGGCTATTAATTACAACTTATTCTATACTCTCTCCTCAACTTTAGTTTTCTTAATTTGTGTGGAAAGTGTACTTTCAATATTCTTTGGGGGACTAAGGGTGTGCTATTTATGAATTGAGTAGGTATAAGAAAATCATTGGAGATGCATATACAAAGGACAACTTTTAGAAAAAATAAATAATTGAAGGAAAAAGATCAAGGTCAAAGCAATTTTGGGAGTAAGGAAGAAAAACTAATAAAAAAGAGTAGAATCATTTCTATAGGCAATAATCAATGGGAATTAAGAAAAGATAATAGCTTGTGTTTTCATGAGTACAAAGGCATAAAAATTACATTAGCGACACTAAGTTGCTCGAGCGACTATGCTTTCGATGGGGACCACAAGTCAAGTGCAAAGAAGAGAGTTTTTAAACTAATTAGTTGGATCTTTTACTATGTTTAATGTGAGAGTAATTGATGTAATTTACTTATTAGTTGAATTTATGATATTTATGTTTAATAAGAAATTTTAGTCTTTCATTAGGGTATTGTAATAGTTTAGTACTTTTGCTTTTGCTATTTCACTTTAAATAGTGATGTAATCCCCATAACATTATTAATATACATATTATTGATATTAAACTATGAATTATTGTTTTCACTTATACAGTTGAGAAACCCTTAAGATAGAGGTGAGCTGAGTATCACCCAAGTAAAAGATCCTTAAGATAGTGACGCGTGGAATCTCACAAGTTAATTTTCCCTTATTTTAATAATTGTTTTAAGAAATTTTTCTTCTTCAATTCTTGTCCTACATCACTTTCTTTTGTTGGGTGTAAGACTATCAGCATCAACCTTATCCTAGACTTGATTTAGAACCAAATTAGTAAGCTCTACAAACAATAGAAGTTACTTGATAGATTTAGAGATTAAACAGTAGAATGGAGCTCTAATAGGACGAAAAATAGATAGAACTTGGAGAAAAAGATAGATGAAGATATAGAAAGAACAGAGAGAATATTCGAAGACATGTCTTCATACGTAATGTTCTTCATGATGATTTCATACCATGCATGCGTGGCTATTATACTAATTTAGACTACAAGCTAACTTGCACCACTATCTACCCTTAGCTAATATGCATCTAACTGGGACAAAGATAATTGGGGGAGAAAGATAAATAGTATTAACCCTTTTGTCTACTACTTATAGAAGCCACCTAACTAACAAAGAAGTCCCAAAACATTTGTTAATTACTTTATTTTTACTAATGGCCCTTGGTGTATTGCCTTCCCCTTAAGAAATTAAAAGATTTATGTCCTTGTAGACTGCAAAGAACTCACCTCTTCCCCCAATCTCCTTAACATTACATTTAAATATAACTCTATTTATTTTTATTTTTCATCAAGCTCCACTGTTCCAATTGAGGTTGACGACGCTCCTATTATAGTCTTCTAGCTTTTGATTCTTCAATCAACTTTGAACTTTTCAACTTGTGTTACAATATTCATCTAAGCCTTACACAAAATGCAGTAAACAGTATAATTACTTAATAAAACACAACTACAGGCTGAAGTAACAAGTTGACTCAAACATATCTTTAAAATGATGGTGGACTTTAATCTTCCCAACAAACATGTCCTAGATCTTTGGTTGAGTTGAAAAGCTGTTCATAGTTATAGAACACATCGAAACAATGGCATTTGAAATAGATTGTAGCTCATAAATTTCGCAATCCAAGCATTTGTCAAAACTTGGTGGTAAAACATGCTCATCCAAATGCTTGGAGCGAGCAAGTTCACTTGGAAGGGGATGTTGTAGAAGGCCCTTGGTTTCATACATGATGATATTATTTTTTTTAACAAATTTTGATTAATAAAAGTTGGTTTTTGTAATCAAACACCAAGTATGGGCAGTGGAAAATTTATTATAAATAATTTAGTTGGGTTGAAGATTTAAATATGCGCTTCAGCATATTTAGAAGCAAGAGTAATTAGGCTTCAAAATAAAAAGAAGGCTGGCTTGTGTAAAAGAACTAAATCTGGATTAATTGACAAAAGCGGACTGGGTAAGAGAACTGGGGAAGAAGAAATTAAAGTTTTCATTCAGACATTACACCAAACAGTTACTGTGCAAGAAGAATAACAAGATAAAAATGAGAATTCAAAGGAGAATTTTAGGGATTAATAGAAAAATCTGAGATTTAAGAAGAGAATGATGAGTGAGAGAGAAATGATTAAAATCTTACCAAAATTCTGAGAAGAAGAATTGCAAAAGAGATTCAGAGAAGCATCAGCTTTCATTATACCAAGTGTCAGGCTTAACCTAATTAGTTAAGCTGGACACAAACCAAATGAGAGATTCTCACCGAATAACAATGGTGCTTAGTTACGAGGGGTCCCAATGTTATTTGATAATTAGGTATATAACAGCAGCTTGTTGAGATGGTACAAATGTACGATGCAGCATCTTGAAAATAAAGTGCAGCAGAAAATTAGAGTAAGCTTGCATTAGGTATTTCAAGTAACAATCGAGATTTACAAGGAACTAGGAAAGAATGGAGAGAAAGAAAGTTAGAGAGAAAGATCGATATGGATTAAGCATTTTTTTTTTCAAATATGCATTACTGAATTCATATAATACATGTATGGATATTTATACAAGAGTAGACTACAAGCTAAGTTGCACCACTATTCTACCTTTACTTAGATAGTATGAACCTATTTTGGGGACAAAAATAACTTGAGGACAATTAAAAATATTACTAACCATTTTGACTACTATTTTTATTAATCCTCCTACCTAACAAAGAAGTCCTACACTTCTGCTTATTTTTCCTAGTGGCCCTTGGCCTTATAAGGATATCCAATAAGATGTGCATGGAATATGAAAAAGTAAAGAACAATAAAAAGTATTTAGGCAAAAAAATAAAACAACGTTATATTGTCTCCTACATTTTATCCACTCTACAACATCTCTCCATAATTACTGGTGAGATTGAAACCTACAATTGATGGGGGACAAGCTAATTGCCTCTTCCAAGTTGCTATTCAAAAATATGTCGTAATAATATCTTTTCCATTAGTAAATGAATTGTTTCGAATATAATCTCAACAACCTGACAAGGAAATACTCCAGGACTAAAATGAATAGAACACCAGACAACATTGAATTGAAAACCTTCTGCATTCTAGTAAGTAAAAATATTTCGCGTATCTGTGGTGAATTGATATGGAATTGCAATAGAAAGGGAAAATATGCATAAAATTCAAGTTAAGCCAAAAAATTCACTCACTACATATGGATAATACTACTGCCAAATCTGACATATCAACAAATTTATAGGAAAGAGATGGTAAATGATGCAAATTGAGAAGCAGAAACCTATTACAGGCCACTTCAAGTGACTGACAAAGAAAAATACACATTTTTACCTGAAAGAGTTCTAATAATTCAATTCCATATTCGACTATTCCAACAATTTTCTTTATCATGTGAGTAGGTAAAACAACAATTTACCATGCTCCTTGACCAAAAAAGGAAACTAATTGTCTAGAAAGGAAAAGAAATTCCTGATAGCATTGTCAAGCCGTACGGCGTACAGGTAGGGGGAAAAGTGAAAAGAAGACTATGAATAAACAATATAAGAAACTAGATGATATCTTTAAATAAATTTCATAAAATCAAGGGAGAGGTTATTTGTTAAGGGCCAGTATACGATCACCATAATTGTAAAGTATACAGTGAGCCATAGTAAAACCATTCTTACTGAATATCCAGGTCAAGCCTCTAAGCAACCAAGTTGAATCTATGTTACACAGACTCTTCTAAAATTCAAAAGTACCCTTGTCAACACGACACGGGTACGGATATTGGACAAGGTAGTCGGTGGAAGCTGAACCCAAATGTTCTAAAAATAAGTGTGTCCATGTCATGTCCTTTTAGGTGTTGTTGAGTCCATGTAACATAGAGTTGAATAGAAAAACTATTCACAAGAATTTCAAAAGCAAACAATCCTTCTAGGGGTTGCGAAGTCCATGTAACATAGAGTAGAATAGAAGAACTATTCAAAAGAATTTCAAAAGCAAATGGAGCTAACAGCTTTTACTTGAGGGGAACAATGTTAGTAACATGTTCAGAATAGAAGCAAAATACCCCTACAAATATTCTCACCAAGCACAACATAACAGACATCCAGAGTAAGATCATGCAGCATCATAGGATGGAAATTCATACCTCAAAAAGAATGTAACACAATGCAGCTACTTAATTTTTTTTAAGTAAATCAAAGAGCCAAAATAAAACCTTTAGTTCTAAATTTGAAAGAACCAACCCTTTTAAGTCATAATTTAACCTGAAAATCAAAATGCACAAAGATTCACAAATGGTTTAGTTCCATGGTATGGGTCCCAAGTTACATTAGTCAAAGTATAACTTGAAAATCTATTCGACACCATCTTTTCTATCTAGAAAATTACCCGAATCTGCAATTGCATGTGAAGGCAACCCAGATGAGTCAGCAGGATTTTGATTTACCATTGACCCCAGCAGGACTGCAATTTCCGCCGAACCATTCTTCACATGGTTAGACCCTAGTGATGTCAATTCTTTGCCAGGAAGATCAACATTAGACTTGAGCAATGGGGATTCCATTTCAACGGGTGTAGTCACCTTTAAAAAACGTCCTTCACCAATTTCGAGTGAAATATCTTCCAACAAAATATTATCTTTGGACTTCATTAATATGTCTGGTGTTCTCCAATTTTTCTCCTTAAAATCATGACTTACTTCTCTTTGCTCCAAACTAACTGGTATGTGCTCAGCATCTGTATCCCAGGTAAGAGTCTGACTGAAACCAGGACCATTTCCTGTATGCTGTTCCTTATGGCAAGACTCATCAGTGAAAATAAAATGATTAGAATCTTTACCTAAATAGGATTTAGGATTTGAAAGTACCTCATTTGATAGTGCAAGACTATTAGAAACCTCCTCATTGTATCCAACCCCAGCTGCACTTGACCTCTCTAATTTGCTTTCATCATTTCTTATGGCATCCATTTGGGGGCAGACTGGAGGAGCCTTATTTCGGCACTTGTGGCACTTAAATCCAATAAGATATCCAACTTTTTCAGTACCAAGTCCAAATGCATCCCCATGGAACCAGTCTGCAAAAGATGAAGGCATCTTACCAAATATTAAGAAAACAAATACTAGAAGGTTGAGGAAATAAGGATGCGTCTGTAGCCAACAAGCATTCGCATACCAAAAAATAACTGAAATTGTAAATAGATATGGGATTTACTCTTACAAGTTGCCCACTTACCTCCACAGATTTCACAACCAATATAATTTAATGCCGCTGAAAATTCTGCTTCACAGCAGAGACTGCATTTAGGCTTATCAAGGATGGAATTCAACCCTTCAGAAGCCATAAAAAGGTTTTCACTCCGAAACTGCATGAGTTTTTCCTCATTTGGCTTCATAGACAACCGAAGACCATTCAACCAGTAAGGATAACAAACTAATGTCCTCTTCTTCTGCCAAGTAGCATGTTCTGAGTTCTTTGGTTTCTTCGCGTTCTTTGGTCTCTTTGGGTTCTTTGATTTATTTGGCTTCTTTGATTTCCTCTTCTTGTATATGGCTTGTTTCCCTTTCTTTAGGCCTCCATTAATTTCACTTTGTCGTGAAATCAATTTAACTTTCCTTGCAGAACGCCGCAAAGGAACACCAGAACTTTCTTTATTGCTTTGAGATTGTTTTAGTTGCTCGTCTTTGCCAGCGGGTGTAATGATTTTTGAATGCACTGACCTCTTGACCTTGGACGTTTTCTTACCTTTCTGCAATGCCGGTTTCCCTTTAGTGGTATCAATTTTGACGCAGGTCCATTCCCGGCATTTATGACATGTATAAGTACATTCAGCAGTTATTGCCCCAGCAGACTTCCTGACATGTCTTTTATGGAAAAATCCTGTCTTACTAAAACAAATAATAAGCAAACCAGAAAAGATTTGAAAGTATAACATTCAACAGTTCAAAAAGGTCAAAAGGTCGACTCTATACGTACTTTCGTAAATTGAAAGATATTGAAACCAGCATGAGACAAACAGGATATATCCGTAAAAAAGAAGAATGCACACATTCACAAAACAAATTCAAAAATAATTGAAAAAGAAAACGAAAAAAAATTTGTATATTGCTATGGCTTTGAAAATGAATCCAACATAACAAAAACAGAAAAGAAAGAGGTCAACTCGCCAGTGATTTCACGGTCTTCACACGTTAAGAAGAATTTATAGCAAACCATTAAAAATCAGGTTTGTGATGATTCAAAAGATCAGTAGGTTCAGATGCATGAAACAGACTCATATGCATCAGTCTAAACTAACACTTCTAGAATAGGCCACAATGAGGAATGGATACGGGATGGGACATGGATATGACGCTAGGGAAACTTCGACATAAACATGTTAAGGACTCATAAATAAGAAGAATATTACCCATTTATAAAATTGAAGAGAATAATAAAAAAGAATTATTTATCAATCTTATACGACAGTTATACAAAACTTGTAACGTATGAATCAATATTACCAATGTACAAGAGTTTACAAAATGACCCATGGTTTCTCTACCATTGGGAAAATCAGAAACAAAGATACGGAACAAAAAATGAAAACAGGCTTGAATTCTAATCATCGTCAGCTTTATCAATTAAGAAGAAAGCACCAAAAGAGATGAAAAATAACCAAAAAACTTCAAAGAACTAGAGTAGTAGTTAGAAACACAGAAATACAACTAAACGGAAATACTAAATTCTAAAGAATATAAAGAAGGCGACTGAAGGAAATGAAAAGTAGACACCAAAAATCTCTTCAGGTAATTGTTTCACCTTTTTCATCAAAGTTAAAATTGCATGCACACAAAAACTCCATATAAATTGGGTTTCATATTTTCCCAGTGGGGTGAAATTAATTCAGGTGTATCAAGTAAATGCATTGAACTGTTGCACACTTGCTCCATAAAAAAAAAAAAAAAAAAAAGGAAGAAAAAAAACCTTGAAAACTTGAAGAAAAAACCTGCTATAGTTAAACTTAAGTCAGAGCAACTTTCTGAAGGCAAAACAATCCAGCTGGTCAAGATCGTTGACAAGCGTTAATTAATAAGTAAAACAGGGACAACAATCAGTATCAGCTTTAAAAGCATAAAGTACTCAAAAAAGAGTAATATCTGAACAAACTTTTTACCTTCGCAATACTGGCAACTCACAGCCTCCCTGCAAATAAAATGAAAATTCAACATTCAGTAAGACTGCAGAACTAATTTAAGTAAGTTGCAAATATTAAAAAAGTATTAGAAACGCAAAACGCGATGTTGTAGACAGTTTTTTTCTTCATTGGGGGCATTAGGAACAGAAACATAGTTGTAATTGTAATTTTTGGAAGAAAATAAATAAGAGTACAAATATAATATGTTAATATTATCGATTTCTTCAAACCAAAATGTAAAAGAAGAATAAAATTTTAGGTTTAAATACCAAAATAACTTTTTCAAGTATTCATATTATATTTTAAACCTCAAATTTCCCCTTAAAACTTTGGAAGCTGAAATACATTAGTTATTTCTAATTTCCAATCAAATATTTGACTAACTTATTAAGAAAAAAATAGAACACTAAATATCATGCGTCTATAACATGTATCGGTAAAAGTTTAGTAAACTAACTAATATTTCCTCAAATTTACTTATTTGGATATAAGAAGAAATTTTATTTGATAGAATTATTAGTACAGAGAGGGGCCACAAGGAGGTCTCCAAGATAAACAAAGGGTAACAACACTATAAGGCTAGCAAAGAACAGCCTTCCAAACTCCATGGATATCCGAAAATGACATCCCTCTAAAAGCTACCATTGGCGTAGCCCAAAGCGAAGCCAGAAAATAAACTTTCTCCCAAAGCAAAGACAGAGAAAGATAACTCTCATCAAACGCCCTAAAATTCTTCTCAGTCCATATGCCCCCTTCAATAGGGTTTCTATTAAAATAATAAAACAAAATTATGTGTTCTATGCATTTGTTTAATTATATATTACCTTTATTCATTTTAATACATTCTCTATTTCACATCTATATTTTATTAATTGAAAATTTTTCAGAGGGGTCAGGCAACCCCACTCGTCCCTTTCAGAGGGGTTTTTATGTTCCGACTTCCGAGAGTCATCACTATCCAAAATCTCTCCAGATGATGTTAATATAAGCTAGACCACCTTTTGGACGAAACCAACATTACCATGAATTGTTATGTTGAATATCAAAAGGATAAAAACACTAGTTTGCCCTGAAATAAAATATTTTTTTTCCTTTTTGTGCAATGTGAGATAGAGAACTACTTTAATAACAACTAAACAATTACTTATCAAAAAATAAAAATAAAAGTAATAAGGAAAAATAAAAAACAACATGCAGAACTCATTATTCACAGATGCATCAAAGTTTGCATAAAAAAACATTTTTACAGTACACTACTCCTTAAGGTCTTCATTTAATTTTATCTATGCTGCAAACGAACCGAACTGTTCGCGAATCGGTTCGGTTCGAGTTCGAGTTGCTCGCCTAGTCGAGTCAAGTTCGCACATAGTGTTATGTTCGATTGCTCGATCGAATATGTTCGCGAACAGTTCGAGTTCGGTTCGATAAGTTCAATAAGTTCGAGATCTGTTCGAGTAGTTCGATTTCTTACATGTTTAAATTGTTTCTAAAGTTTTGAATATAAATAATTGGTTATTTCATATTAAATTCTAAAGTTTGTCGTATCAATAATTGATAAATTTGTAACAATTTTTTTATTACCGAAACATCTTTTTGTTTTTTTTAATAATTGATTATAAGTAAACATTTTTATTAAATAATAATGTGTACTTCTTCACCACTAAATTCTTATTTAATTAAAATAATTTTAACATTTTCATTAAATTTTTAACAATGATTGTTCGATTATTATAATTTACCTCTCTAATAATTTAATAAATTATAACCATGTCATAAAGCACATAAATAAAGTTATTAATCATCATGCAATGACAATTTGACATTAATTAAAGAATGATACAATAAAGTTGCTTACATTTACATGAGTTATTGAAATTGTCAAACCGATATAGAGATTAGAGAAATTAAGTCATCGATGTATCAAGATAAGAGTAATAATCATTGCACAAATACTATTGTATATTACATACATCAACTATCAATTATGTAATTAAAAGTGCAAACTTGATTAAACCAATTTTTGAATTTTTTTTAGTGTTACAGACTTGCAGTGTATGTGTGAGACTGTGAGAGAGTGATTGACTAACTTTGATTTATTAATTATGCAATTAAGTAATCATATTTAGGGTAAAAACTAATGTTTAATAATCTAATTAAACAATATGTTACAGTACCGTTTGCATGAAATTTAAATGAGTCATTAATTTAAATTAGAATAAGCAAAAATGTTTTAAAAAAATGAAACAAAATTTCTAAATAGCTTTGACTTTTAAGTCTTTGATCATAGAATCGTAGTTAATTTATTTAGTTTTAAACAATAAAATTATGAAAACTAAAACCTTCTTATAAAATAATTCTCAAAATTTATTGTATTCAAAAGTTAATTATCACATTCCTTTTGAATTAAAAATATTTCCTATCGACTTTGAAAATTCATACTTGATCAGTTTATTACTTATATTTCAGAACGGATGAACGGAGGAAGTATTTGGTATTAATACATTCCAAATTTTCAAAGTTAACAATATTAATCTATTAGATATTGAATTAATCTAAATCAACTAAATTCACATTATTTTAAATCTTAAAATTTTACAATTTCATATTTTTCATTATAAAAAATCTTAAATAATACTTTTATGAAATAGATGGAGTATTATTCATTTATTCTAGAATAATTATGTAATAAAAACTAATATTGACCACTAATCCACTACTACTAATTTAATGAGCAAGGATCTTAAGCTCACCCTTATTGAACTCACCCTGCCTTTTTTTTTTAAAAAAAAAAACATAACTAATAAAAAATGTATAATAATTTTTGGAATTGAAAGTTTTTAAAAAAAAAATATTTTGGGTGTGATTTGGGTACATATAGCAAAACAGTGTTGTACATTAAAAAAAGTGTTTTGGGTGTGATTTGGGTACACTTTTTTTTAAAAAACTTTCAATTCCAAAAATTATTATACATTTTTTATTAGTTATGTTTTTTTTTTAAAAAAAAGGCAGGGTGAGCTCGGGGTGAGCTCAATAAGGGTGAGCTTAAGAAATGGACTGCTAATTTAATATATTATATATATATGATAATATGATATATATTATATCTTATTCCTAAATAAGTCTTATATAGTGTGATATAAGACTTATATATCAATCATAATATGATAATAATATAATATCATATATATTATATTTATATGATTATATCCTATTCTAAGAATGATGATTACAATATTTGATTTAATTTTTGATTGAATTACTTACTATTAGAGAAGATATTTTTAGTATTTATTTAACTGTTTTTTGCCTCAAAGTTCTAAGTTTTTGTCCGTGAACAAGTTTGGTGTTCGTGAACAAGTTTGGTGTTCGTGAACAAGTTCGTGTTCGCGAACTGTTCATGTTCGGGAATAAGCTTGTGTTCGACTAGTTCGCGAACTATTAGCGAACTCGATCATGTTCGCGAACACCAAACAATCCGAACTCGTATATAGTTGTTGGTTCGATCAAGTTACTCGAACATGTTCGAGTTAGACTAAAAGTGTTAGAGTTCGACAAAGTTTGGTTAGGTTCGGTTCGCTTCAAATGCTAGATGGATATATTTTTGCCACTCAGTGAAAATAAAGCACCAAGAAAAACAGTCCAAGTAAATACTTAACATACATATAGTAGTACAGGTAGTAACAGTTCAGTTTTTTTTTTGGATAAAAGAAAAAATTTTATCAATAGAAAAGAAATGATACAATAAAAGGGGATAGTCGCAGTTCAGTTGTGTGAAAAAGATAATTTATAGCATGAGATAGTGCCATATTATAACTGAATAGTTGAAAATGAGATACCTGATCAGAACATCTTTCTTACAGTGTCCACACTGATAATATTCTGATCGTTCAGCCTTTGTGAAAAGGTATGAAAAGCCTGTGTTCTTGGAGAACTTCTTAAACACACTGCCACTGTCTTGAAGTTTTGTGGAACTCGTCTTATTGATCTTCCTGGAAATTCTTTTCTCTTCAAAAGCTTTAAGGAGATGCAAGGGAACAAAACATTCTTCCAGCCAATATTTCTTCCTTAAACTTGAGGATTCTTCAAGCATGGATCCATTTTTCACAACAATATCAGGAATAAATCGTCTGTTGCCAAAATCGAGAAGATACTTCCCCACCGTTCCCTCCGAGCACTTTCGGCGGATGATAACCTTTTTGAAAGACCTGACTGATTTTCTAAATTCTTTGTCCATCTTTGAAAGAAATTGAGTATTTTCGATGACGTCCCATTTAATGTTGGCATCAAGCTCTCTGATCTGAGAAGACAAAAAAAAATTAGTGGACCAAAAGTTTCATTGGTACCTCTAGAATAACACTATATCCTAAATCTTTAGGATTCGCAAGCACTCAGAAAACATAAACCGTAGTGTGTAAATGCCACATTATGCTCTCTAAATACCAACTTTACTGGGGCCAGACTTTGGCTATTTAAATTTTATTTATTTCCTGAAGAAGAAAATTGTATTAGAGATACAGAAAATAAAATTACAAAGTAAATGCACACAACAAATCACATTAACTATTTGGGGAAATGCATGCATCATAGCTGATGTGGGAGCACCACCTCCGGTTGGCCTTCTCACTGAGGTTTCAAAATTCAACCACGATATAAAATTAGACTCTCTAGAGTAATTTAGATATTATTGGACCATTTAATTGGTTTAATATTGTGGTCACGGTAGCAAATTCCAGAATACCATACCTGCAGAGCAAGCTGGTCCACGCTTGATGATGCCTCAACAGAAGCTCGCCAAGCTACACATTTACTTCTCTTTGCAAATTCTGAACTTTCAGAATAAACTATGCCAGGTATCTTCTTACTTCCAGCTGCAAAATTTAACCTTCAACTATGTTCAGAATTATTACCAAATGAGAACTGTAAAAAAAAGTGAGAAATTACACAACTCAACTTGGCCTTTTATCCCAAACTAAAAAAATAAAAAACAACCTTGTCGTGCAGCTTTGGAAGCCAAGGAATGAGGCAAAACCTTCCACTTAAACAGCTCACGTGAAATCCTACCACCCCTCCACCATAATAGACCCAATCCAGTAGCAGCATTTGAAGAAGGATTTTGCTCTGAATCAGGACACCTGGACCTTTTTCGACTGACCCCATGCTTTGAAGACACGCGAAGGGAGCGGGTCACGATATGAGAAGCGGAGCCAACTTTAGTAGCATTATCCACCTGCCTATGCCACTCTGCTGAAAGTGCACGAGTGTGCAGATTTGATTCTATCTGGAAACAAGAAATGTAGAAAGTCAACGGATAATTAGTTGGATTATTTTAATAGCTAAATTGATGCAATGATTTAAAAACTCAAGTTAAAGCAACCCAGATTGATTCTTGCTTTGTCTCCTTAAGGTTAATATGCTATAACTTTAATGTCAAAAGTTCCTAGAAGTAATACATAGTACAGGCCTAGACTCCCGTAGCACGACCAGTATATTATAATACTTTGCAACATGCTTCAGTTTCTTGCGTTCAACCTTTCCTTATTTAAAATATATTAAAAAAAAATCCTCAGATTACCAGCCAAAATATCTAAACCATAACCATAGAGCAGCAAATAAACCAAGCAGCTCATAATACTCCGGCTTCAGTTCGGTAAGGGCCTGACTCAAGTCTGTTCATCATAAATATGAGTTGAGCTTGAGCTCCAATCTGGAGCCCTTTAAAAATAATAATAATTAAATAAATTTAAAAATAAAATACTAACTAAAACATTGTAAAGCCCTGCTTAAACAATCTCTATAGCTAAAATTTGAATATAACCTTTTTACGACTTACATGCTATATCAGAATGTTTAGTAATAGAATTGAATTAAATACACCAAAAATATCCAGCATAAAGTGAAGTAAATAAGTTATAAGTTCACAATAGACTATATATATCTTAGGATAACACCCAAACTATCCCATAGCACTATGCCCATAGCTTCATTACACCCCCAAGTTTTCAAAGTACAATTCTCAGATTAACTCGAGTGAGGAAAGGAATATTCTTACCATGATCAGCAAGTGTTTCAGAGATCCAACATCGGATGCCTTGTAAACAGCTTTACGCCAAATCTTGGAATAATGTGGATTCAGCCATGGACCCAACAGAAGGCCATGCAAGCGATCTTCAATGCTTAGGATATGGCACATGACATCAATAAGATGACCTTTCCAATTCTTTTTAGGATGAAGACCTAGCAACTCACTTGTAAAATTTTTAAGAAAGGAACCAGTATCCTTAATAATGAATAAGCAATCCCCACCATCTTCGGGAGCTTTGCATGAGAAGCACCACCCACATCTTTCTTTCCTAGCATCAACATCTATGTTACGAATATTTGACCAACAAAACTCGGTAGATATATTTGAAAATACCTTCAGCTGTGCTGATATCATTTCCTCAACTGATCTTCTAGAATCTTCCAAGATTTTATCTGATGATTTGCGCAATAATGCCTCCGCAGCTGATGAGGCAGTACGAGCAAAACTGTAAAAGTTCACATAATTAGTTCCACGCTGATTCTGTGGCATGTCCGCTCTTACATTAAATGGTATACTACCATAGTCTGTCAACTGAATGTTCTTTCCAACTTCAGACTCCAGATTGTTAGATGACAAAGGACAGTCTTCATCACAAACAGGCTTTTCTGGAATCTTAGAATCATTAGAAATTTCAGACGATCTTTCTGAGGTCCTAGTATTTTGTAAATTATGGACGCTTGTGATAGCTTGAGAAATTTCAGCTGATCCTTCAGAACTTGCTATTGGATTGTCCATCTTTGTGGACTTATCCAGAGTCACTGGCTCTGAAACCTCGCACTCTACATTACCAGAACATGTAGATATCATAGATTTTTCTTCAGTTCTCCCTTCAACGGGAATCTCATCCTGAATAGTTTCTAAAGGTGCCGAAAGCAGTGGCTGCAAAGGTATAGTAGGGACATGCCCTTTCCTTGTATAGTCTATGGAAACAGTAACAGTCTGCAAACCCATGTCATTTTTTACTTTAGCAGATACATTCCAAAATTTCCTGATTGCACTCAGTAATGTGCTATAAAATATATGTGATGACTTTACTGCTTCAATAACATCGGTTAAATCATTTCTGTGGTAGTATCTGAAGGGGGATTCCATGTCGCCTGAATCGGACCTACAAATTCAAAGGCAACAAACCTTAGGACATGTTGAAGCAACTACATAGATATTACAAGATTGGGAGATCAAGACTAGTAAAGAAACACATCAGAATGATAATCTTAAAAATAATTAGGGCCATGGTTGGAGAAATTAATTTTGTTAACGAAACCAGTAGGCATTGATTCAATTCATAATCAAACATATATCAAGTGAAAATAATCATAATGATAAAAACATAAAAGGTAATGCATATGAAAGTTATATAGATTGCCATTTGACTTAGAGAGAACTCCTATATACCTGTCAGAAAATTAAAATAAAATTCAAAGATGCTTTTAAAGAAGGGTCACAACTGTTACGAAGTTCATTAGTAACCGTGTAACCATTGGGATCAATGATATTAAACTTAAAAATTTTAAAGGAGTAACAACCAAAACGAAGCATTAACAGCCAATTATAAATCTGGAACATATTTCCACCAGCCATGAGCAACCTACCAATGCAGATATGCTTTCTCCTCCCTGAACGCATCCTTTCCTCCTCCCTTTTCCACATTTGAGCCCAGTGACAAAATACAAAGCTTGCAACATAATCTCCATGACTCGCACATATATATAGACACTCTAGAATTTTAAAATTATATAAGTGGAAATAAAATATTTCCAACTTTTTCCTAGATATGAACTAGATTCTTCATATCCAAAATCTTTGATCAATTAAATTCAGGTCAGATACTTCAGGAGTCCTTCCGTATAGTTCCCACATTCCAGACTTTTCGTTTTACCAGCCAAGGGTTCAAACTTCTAATTAGAGCAAGTATTATTCTTTTCTGTTGGTTTCTCATTTTAAACTTCTACCCAAGGAAGCAGGGATACTTCTCGGAAGTTGACGTAACCTTGTCGGACACCAACACTCCATGGACACTTATGGATACTTCAACTTTATTGGTATTTAAATTTCAGAAGCTTCCAGATACTCTAGGGATACGTTATGATGCTAGTATGTTAATTGAACTTAGACTTTGAAGTTAACCACTTGCTTATGATTAATTCTATATGATTTACTTATTATATATGTAATTATGTATATCTATAAAAATCTATGAAACACCGATAGGGACAAGGGACACATATGCGACACAACACGAGACACGACATTTTCCCCAAAAAAATAAATATGGGTAAAAAAACAGGATAAAATGCGTTGGACTTGGGGATACAATTAACTTTTTATATATATTTATTATATATAATAGTATTTCTACAACAAATAAATATGGGTTGTTCATTTACAAATTACAATCAATAACATAGTATGATATTGTTATAAGGGTTTTATTACATTTAGGTTATAAATTGTTACAATAAAGTAAAAAAATAAAAATAAAAATCAATTGACCAATATGACCCTACGTGTGTCCTACTACTGTCCTTGGCTTGTCCATAACGTGTCCTAGCAGTGTCCGACGTCTAAAAAATCAGAAAGAAATATATATAAATAATTATGGGTGCTTGTCAGAGACGTGTGTCCAAGCGTGTCCGAGTGGAAGGTGTTCATGCTTCATAGATAAAAAATATATAAAATTTCATTTTATTTACATGTGTGAACTTATGATGGGGTTTGTTGATAACATAGTGATTTCTAAATATGCATATTCACTAATTTCCTTAGTTTTTTTGTGCCCTATATGATTAGAGGATAAAAAAAGAGACCAAATTCTCTAAAGATATGCATATAT